>CAUYQG010022627.1:0-13432 GCA_963574415.1 Tarsius wallacei
ACCACGGCCGGCTAATTTTTTGATTTATTGTAGAGATGAGGTCTCGCCAAGTTGCCCAGGTGGGTCTCGAACCCGCGGGCTCAGGCAATTCACTCACCTCGGCCTCCCAAGGCGCGGGATTACAGGCTGAGCCACCGAGCCCGGCTTACCCCCCATCTTTAAAATAAAAAATTTAAAAATAAGAGAAGGGCAGACAACCTGAGTGCTTCACTGAATGTCAAATGTCAAATAAAGACACAGAAAGATGCTCGACATCACTAGTCATCAGGGCCATGCAAATTCAAACCACAGTGAGATAACACTACACACCTATTATAGAGGTGTGGCTAAAATTAAAAAGACTAACCACACCGGATATTGGCTAGGTTGTAGCCAACACCTAGCCAACTCTCCTACACCTTAAGTGGGAGGATAAAATGGTACAACAATTGTGGAAAAATATGGCGGTTTCTTAACAACTTGAACATACACCTACTATGATTCAGCCATTCTACTTTTATTTACCCAAGAGAAATGGAAGCCTATCTCTATGCAAAGATTTGTGCAGGGACATTCATAGCAGCCTTATTTGTATTAGGCAAAAAGTGGAAATTACGGAACTCTTCATCAACAGGTGAAACTGTATTCTCTTCAAATGGTGGAGTACTACTCAGTAATGAAAAGGAATAAATGACTGAGACACAAAACAAAATAACTTTGCTGAGTTAATAAAGCCACACTTTCCCCCACAAAAATGAGTACAAACTGATGATTCTATTTGTGTACAATTCTAGGAAGCGCAGCAAGTCTCTGATGACAGAAAGCAGATCAGAAATTGCCGGGGTGTGGGGGTGGCGGACAGAAATGGAGCAGCCACAGAGGGGCACGAGAAAACTCCTGGACCTGACAGGTATATTCACCATCTTGATTGTGGCCACAGTGGCACTGCTACGTGTGTCAGAACATCAAAGTTCACACTTTATGTGTAGTTTATTGACATGTTTCACCTCAATGTAACTGTTAACATTTTTAAATATTGTAATAAAATTTCAGATTCATTTCCTCAGTTGCACTAGCCACATTTCAAGCACTCAATGGCCGTGTGTGGTCAGCGGTTACCACATTAGACACCAGAGGGAGAGAACATTTCCCTTACAGCAGAAAATTATATTGGATAATGCTGGCCCCTACACTGGACCTTCTGTTCCAGGCTGATAAGGAATTCTCATAAAAAGAATGTTTCTCGGCTGAGCGTGGTGACTCACACCTATAACCCCAACACTTTGGGAGGCCAAGGCGAGAGGACTGCCTGCGCCTAGGGGTTCGAGACCAGCCTGGGCAACTTGGCAAGAGAGAGACCTGGTCACTACAATAAATCAAAAAATAAGCCGGGCATGGTGGCAGGCACCTGTGGCTCCAGCTACTTGGAAGGCTGAGGCGGAAGGATCACCGGAGCCCAGCAGGTCGAGGCTGCAGTGGCCGGGAGCAGCCACTGCACTCCAGTCTGGGTGACAGAGTGAGACTCCAACTCGAAACAAACAAACAAACAAAAAAACAAATACAAGTTTCTTCCAGGGCTCCTGCCCCTTCTGTCTACAGCGCAACATGAATGATCGGAGAGACATGTGGCAAGTCATCACCTGCCATCAGGACAGGCGGCCTCCAAGGGCAGTGCACAGGGCACGCCTGCCAGCTTCTTCCGTTGTGCCCTTGGGAACATGGGTATTTTGCTCCTTAAACTTAGTACACCCAGGGGATCCCTTAGCTGTGAGGGCTCTAAGATCTTCTCTCCGCTGTGCCCTTTAGAGGCCGGGCAGAGCCACAGACCGCCTTCTCAGAATGATGGTTTCAAGGGCACCAAGTCACTTATGAAGAATTGCAAAGAAAACCACCGGTGTTAAGATACGGTTTTGTCCCCGGAACCTGGCTGTAGGGGACCACTGATGGCCCCGCCAGCGTTCTGAGCCAGGCCACACCCCTTCGGCCTATGTTGACAAGCTGGTAACTCCCATCAAGGATTCCAGAACCCAAGCGAGCGAGGAATTTGGCTTCCCTAGAAACCGGTTATTTTTCGGATGAAGGAAGGAACTGAGACGACATCAGTCCCACGGAGACCGGTCCACCGGGTCCCCCGATTCTGACCCAGACCCCAAATTTGCCTGTCAACGCCCCCTCTCTGTATAACCCAAATAAATATGAAAATAGGTATATATTTTAAATTGCCTATTCAACAAAAATGTGTTGGGGTCGAGGTCTCCGTGCTGCGCCGGGTCGGGACCGCCCCATCGAGCCTCTCCCCTGGGGCCGGAGGGTCGCGCTGGGTTTGGTCGCGCCAGGACAGGAGGACGGCGGGTGGGCCTGGGCGCTGGGCGGGGTCGCGTCCAGATCCTCGAAGTGGGTCCCCGCTCGCTTTCCGGTCCTCGGACCCTCGGCCAAGCCGTGGGACCCGGCGGGCTCCGCCGCCCGGACCCGGCCTCCCGGGCGCTCGCGCCTCCGCTCCACGCCCGCGCGGGTCCGGAGTTTCGCGTCCGCCCCCGGCCGGCAAACCCGCCACGCTTCGGGCGCGCCCTGGGAGTCGCGGGAGCCGTCGGGGAGGGGATCGCCCCCACGGCTGGGGGGCAGCTGGGGTGCCGGGACGCGCCGTCCCCTTGACCCTCCGTGGCATCGGTCCCCGGGCCGACGTGGAGACGCCTCTTGGTGTCTCCAAGCCACTTAGGGGGCCAGGGCATTTCTCCCGGGGCGCACCGCCCTCCGGGGGCGTTTGGCACGTGTTGTAATGCCCGGGCCGAGGATGCTACTACCTGTCCTGAAAATGCGCGCGACAGCCCGGCACCACCCGGGATGGTCCCTCCCCGAAAGTCCACGGCACGCTCCGAGCTCAGTGTCCCCCGCGCAACGCGGGCTCGTCCCCGAATGCGCCCACACGGCGAGACGGGCGAGGTGGGCGTGGCGGGCGAGGCAGGCTCCGTGGCGACCCCTCCTGTGGGCGGGCCGGGGGGGGGGGGCGGGGGGGGGGGGGGGGGGGGGGGGGGGGGGGGGGGGGGGGGGGTGGGGGGGGGGGGGGGCGCAGGGGGGGGGGGGGGTGCAGCCACGGGGGGATTCCCTTTGGTCAGTGGGCCAGGTGGGGACACCAGTGGAACTTTGATGGAGGAGGAAGGCGGTAAGGGAGGGGGAGGTGGGGGCGGGGTAGGAGGGGGTGGGGCAGGCACGTTGGGGCGAGGAGGGACTGTCCTGGCAGCGGTATGAGCCTCAGAGGCATGGCCTAGCCTGGGAGACGCAGGGGGGTTAAGGGGACCGCTGATGGCTTTGGTGGGCAGCCTGGGAGAAGGCGCTCGGGAGCCAGGGCCCTGCCCTGTCTTGCCACCTGGAAGGGAAACAGATTTGGGTTAGCTTAGCAATAAAGGAAGAATTCCCAAGTGTGTGGGCGGCACTCAGGACACTCAAGCCTGCCTCAGTAGGCTGCATGGTGGATACCTTTTCTGCATGTCCACTGAGGCCTCAGGAGCCACAGCTGTGACTTCGAGGTCCTTCGCAGCAACAACGTGCTGTCCTCCTCCAAACAAGCCCAGGTCTGGCCACCAGCCTTCCTATCCATGCCATCTCTGCTGTCATCTGCCAAGGGCCACAGGGTCTCCTAGCCCAGGGCACGGAACTGTCCTGACCTCCATTGAAGGCCACCCTCACATTCATTCACCAATACCTGCTAGGCCCTTATGCTCTAGTTTGGATCTGCAGGTGAACCACCCAGAAGTCCTGTCCAGGGAGGTCTTCCTCACTCCCAGTATTTTGTGAACAAGGACTTTGTTTCTGTATCGAGAGCAGAAAATTCATGATTCCCTGAATACATACAGTAAGTCAGGAAGGAGACACTTACCCTTGACAATCCAGGTCCAATGACCTTGAACCCTCTTTCCCAAAGACTTGTACTAACTTCCAGTGGCCTCCTAGCTTTCTCGCCCTATAAATCCTTCGTTGCATCTGAGCTAACTTAAAATTCAGTTCCTCTTTTGAATTCAGACAGCAAATTGCTCACAGTAAGCATTTGTTTTTGGTGGACTTCATGGAAGACTGGCATGGAGCTTGGTCCTGGGAAGGGGCCTCAGCACAACCCTGTACCACACTGCCAGTTCTCACTCTTCTCCATGTCTCTCTTTAAGAAGGAAAAAAAAGTTCCCTTCACTGTTTACTGCATAGAAGTTCTGCAATTACTGCTTAAGTATGTCCTTGGAGTATCACTGTCAGCTCAGGAGGCATATTAAACTTTTCTTCCAAATATAGAGCTCTTCCTAAAAAGAATTCCGGGGAATATGTTTTTTTTTTTTTTTTTTGCCTATTTTAGCACCTCTGTATTTTATAATCCCCTTGACAACATGTGGAAAACATTTGAAAAATGGTGGCTTCTTACCCTGCCACCTTCCTGGGTGTTGCAGCATAGGAAATGCAGCTTTCATTTCAGATTCTAAACCCTAGCATCTGTTGGGGGTTCTGAACTTTTCAGGGTCGAGTCTCCAGTGTGTTTACCCAACTAAGTGCTAAGTCATACCCTAAAGTACTCGATGTCAAAATCCAGGTCAATAACGTGTAGCAGAGGTGACTCTGGGAGCCAAATCTAAGTGGGCAGGGCCTTGTTATCCACTTTCCAAATGAGAGACCCTCTGGTTATGATGTGACAGTCACCTGGACAACAATACTATGGAACGGCCATTCTTAAGGCAAGGTGATGATGTTATTATTCTTCTGTTGAGGATCCTCTTTGAGGTGATTCCAGAAGAAATAATGTCTTTGCACTGAGGCACCCACCTTGGCTGACTTGATCCCCCTTGAGGTCAAAGGCCGGTAATGCCAGAACAGCTGACTGACCACGACCAGGAGTAGAAGGCCCCGATACCTTGCCTTTCCAGTGATAGGATCTACCATCTGCAACTCCTACGTCAGACATTTTATGTGATTTCTGAGGCAGGTGCGTTAGTTCAGGGATTTCTTTCTAAAGGTTCTCAAACCTGTTTACAAAATACACAGAGATGCCAATGGAGAACCTAGGCAGCTCTCTACACAAGGTGAAGCCCACCTATAAGTCCAGTTGCTGAATGAAATAGAAAGGGATAATCAGTTTGAAAAAGAGAGTACTCTTAAATAATCTATTCAGACTTTTTTTTTTTTTAAAGTCATGGTCTCACTTTGTCACCCAGGATGGAGTACAGTGGCATGATCCCTGCACTCAGGCGATCCTTCTGCCTCAGTCTCATAAGTAGCTGGGACTACAGACATGCACCAGCACACCTGGCTAATTTTTAAATTTTTTTTTAGAGATGAGGTCTTGCTATGTTGCCCAGGCTGGTCTTGAACTCCTGGGCTCAAGTAATTCTCTTGCCTCAGTCCCCCAGAGTGCTGGGATTACAGGCATACTAAGGCAGTGAACAAAACATAGTCCCTGCCTTCATGGAACTTACATTTAGAGGGATAAGACAGACCATAAACAAGTAAACCAGTGAAGATATAAAAAATGGTAATAAGCAATACAAGGAAAATAAATCAAGGTAAAGGACAAATGGAATGAAGGGACGGGACTGATCTTTTATATGGGATGAAGAGTGAAAACCTCACTGATATGTTGATCAGGTGCCAGTTGAGCAGAGACCTGCAGGAAGAGAGAGAGTGGGCCACATGGACACTTGGGGGAAGAGTCTTTTAGGCCAGGGGAGCAGCTGATACAAGGGGCCTGTGGCAGCAACATACCTGGCGTGTGCAAGAGTAGCCAGAAGAACAGTGAGGGTGGAGCGGAGGGCAAGAGCCAGCAAGAAAGGTGGGCAGTAAGATCAGGGAGGCAGCAAAGGCCCAAGTCCTTTGATCTGAATGACAAGAGTACCATTGGGAAAGTCCCAAGAGAGGAGAGCCATGGCCTGTCTTCCTCTGACATGGCACCTATCCATGCATCTAGTTGTTGGCTTTCTCCTTGAGTTTCCATCCTGTAGCTGGCAACACTAGTCACTTCTTTATGGACCTTGATCCCTAAAGAGATAAACTCGTGTCTTCCCTAACATGGTAAGCTCAAACATCTGACCCTTGTGTCCTACTGGACATACAGACAAATGGGAATACTGCTGGTTTCTTTTGGCCGGTCCCTATAAAAGCCTGACTGGGGTTGTTTTTCCCATCTTTATTTCTATGAAGAGAAACTGGTGGCAGCTGTCTATTCCAAAGGACATTTGTTTGCTAGCACTGAGGAACTTTGAAAAATTAGAGGGCCCTGAAGAATATCTACTCTGTCTATTGAGGAAGACCTTAGCACTGCCTTTCGTGCCAAACCCTCAGCAGAAATGAAGAAAAGAAAATGGCCCCTGAGAAGGTTCAAGTTGAATCTCAAAGCCTACTAGAGTCCTTATCTTTGCTGGACTTTTTCAGTGGGTGAAGACAGTGAATGCTTCCCATAATGTGAAACAGTCACAGAGGCCACTGAAAAAGTTAACAAGTCATATGGTGGAAGATCCGGGACCAGGAATGTTTGGACCTTGATATTTCCCAGATTAGTGATATTCCTGGAGCTTATTCACCTGCTGGCTAAAGAGTATAATAATAGGAAAAACATTCTTTTGGTCACAGCAAATATATATTTGCTCAGTTTTAATGCAGTACTTTGAAAGCATCAGATGTCCACCAAAACACAAATGGCGGCATTAGACTGATTACAAAAATGATCTTAATTACCCACTCATGTCTGATTTTACAATCTTTGAAATGTGATTTTTTGGTTCCTTCCACCAAGGGGCAAAGTCTGTTTCCCCATCTGTATCTCTGGGCTGGCCTTGGATCTTGCTTTGGCCAAGAGAATGTGATAGAAAGTAACACTTCCTGGAATTCTAACTTACTTCCTAGTAATATTTTCAAGTCTAAGCCTTAAGATACTTTAATCACTTCTGTCTTCTTTCCTGGAAGCTTGCCACTGCCATGAAAACAAACCCTGGGCAGTCTGCTAGATATTGAGAGACCATGTGGATCAGAGGCAAGTCAGGCCAGCTGTTCCAGGCGAGAGC
The DNA here is from genome assembly GCA_963574415.1 of Tarsius wallacei. Taxonomy (NCBI): domain Eukaryota; kingdom Metazoa; phylum Chordata; class Mammalia; order Primates; family Tarsiidae; genus Tarsius; species Tarsius wallacei. Next base: position 7,011 of record CAUYQG010022627.1, read on the forward strand.
CCAGAGACAGGAGAGATATGAGAAATACAAGATTATCAAAGCCACTGACTCACCCTGCAGTTGTTTGCAGATGCTAGAGGGAGCCCAGCTAAGACCTCTCTAAACTGCTAACCCACAGAGTTGTAGACTAGATAAATGACTGTTTAAAGCTTTTACATTTTAGGGTGTTTGTTACACAGCAATACCTAACTGATATACAACTCACACATTTCTCATGAGTCCACAGTGATGTCACTATGACCTTCTACTCCAGTTTTCACCTTCTGTCTATATTCTGCAGTCTGGGCCACCATCAACCCATTGCTAAGTACAACACAGTAAGGCATGTCATTTTTTTTTTTTTTTTGAGGTAGGGTCTCACTCTGTCACCAGGCTGGAGCACAGTGGCATGATCACAGCTCACTGCAGACTTGAACTCCTGGGCTCAAGTGATCTTTCCTTCTCAGCCTCCTGAGTAACTGGGACTACAGGTGTGAACCATCGAGCTCAGCTGTCAAGTCATTCTTCAACTATTACAATGGGATAATTTAAACAGATTGGTGACTTAAAAGATTCCCCAAGAACAATTTTGTGCTTTGGAAACTTCTAATGCTTAAGGTCCCAAGTACATGATCTTCTCCTATTTGAATGTTCACTAAAAACATGTCTCACTTCCTGGCATGTGCGGACTGCCTGGTTGGTTCCACAAGTTAAAAGGTAAAGACCACCAGGTCTGAATTCTTCCTTACCTGCTGCATCTCTCTGGCCTGCTGGTCGCAGCACAGGAAAGCCACCGGCAAACAGATCTCCCAGTGCTGGGGGCGTGCTCGCGCCTCGGGAGTTTGCAGAGCCTCCTCCTTCTTTGTTGGTGCCTTTAGAACCTTTAGAGAGAACAGTCAAGTAGACAGGGCTTGTGAGCAGGGCTGAGTGGCCAGTTCTCATTTCCAGCCATGGTCTAACTCTGCTCTCATCAGTCAGCCTTCCCATTCTCCTCTTCCAATGTCACCTTTCCACTCAGCATCTTCCCCAAGCATCCTCTGCTTTGATACCCTGCAGACTCATGTACCTTGGCCTGTCTGCTGCCCTCTCCAGTCCTACCAAAGAACTGACTGTTTGTAGCCAATCACCCTGAAGAGTGACCAAAACAAAGGGGTCTGAATATTGTCATTTTGTAGATGCCAACGGGGGAAATGGTAGCACCTTTCAAATTAGAAAACCCTAACATGGTGGATATAGAGTTGGTCTTATTTTCAACGTGTTTACGGAGAACTAGACAAAGAAAACCCACAGAGTTAATTCAGTCAGTTGTTCTGACTTCTGGTCCACAGAGCATGGACCAGAACAGCAAGCAGGATGGAAGGCCCGTGATGGTTTATGCTTTGACATTTTCCCTCTTGTCTCCCTGTCCCTCAGGTCCCCAACCTCTCATGCTTCCTTGCACCTTTTCTTTTATGGAACAAAAAGCTCACGATCCCCTGAGAACTAGTGTTGCTACCTCCAGCCCTCCAGGTGCGTGTGATTACCAACTGCAGAAAACGAGAAGATATTCAGCTTAGACAAGAATTTCTGGCAGAAATATTTTCAACCTGAAGCTAATATGCATGGAGAAATTAGGGCACAGTGCCCACTGGTGGATGAAAGTGGCTGGATCATTCTGAATAGCAATATTATTATACATTACTTACTCATTGGAATGATTAAGAAGTGGGCGATCCAATAAGATGAATTTCTCCATTAAGCAGGCTTAACCAATTAGATAATGAGTCTAACCCAAAGCTAATTTTTTAAATCATAATCAATGTTGAAAATATTTATTTTAAAAACTATCCTTGTGTGTTAACATACATAATTATTGATAGGAGATACAATTATATTTTAAAAACTATCTTTAAGAATTACCATCATGTACATCATTGTAAAATATATGAACACATGATAATACCTTACATTACATGTTGAGCACCCCTTATCTGAAATGCTTGGAACCAAGTATTTCTGATTTCAAACTTTTGGGGTTTTGAAATATCTGCACATACATAATGAGATATCTTTGGAATGGGACCCAAGTTTAAACACAAAATTCATGTATGTTTCACATATGCCTTTACACATAGCCTAAAGTTAATTTTATATAACATTTTAACATTTTTCTGTCTAAAACAAAGTTTGTGTACATTGAGTCATCAGAAAGCACAGGTGTCATTATTTTGGCCACTCATGTGGACAATCTGTGATTGTTTGTTATCACCATTCCTGACTCTGAGGTTCCATCCCATCAATGAGCAGTCATTTTCTTTCACTTACTCAGACATAGGTACTTAACAGTTAAAAATATGGACCGGGCATGGCGGCTCAAGCCTATAATCCCAGCACTTTGGGAAGTCGAGGTGAGAGGATTGCCTGAGCTCAGGGGTTCAAGCCCAGCCTGGGAAACTTGGTGAGACCTCATCTCTACAATAAATAAAAATCAAAACAAAACAAAAAAACAGGCGTGGTAGTGTGTGCCTGTAGTTCCAGCTTCTTGGAACTACAGAAGGATCACCTGAGTCTAGCAGGTCGAGGCTGCAGTAGTTTTGAGTGTGTACTACAGCCTAGGCAACAGAGTGAGATTCCGACTAAAAAAAAAAAAAATTACATACTATTATACAGTGAAAAAAAATTGTGTCCATGGCAACTAAGCAGCCCATCATCAGAATACCTGCATTAGCTGCTGAACAAGAGCAACAAAAACAAGGGCAGGCTCTCCGTCTCCACCCAGTATGCTGAGTTTTGATTGAAAGGTTATCCATCTATAGCCATACCACCCTGAATGTGATGGATTTCATCTGATCAAAAGTTACCACACACAGTATTTCTTTTTTTTAAGGTGAGAAGAAACATCAGGACAACTGAAGGACCAGGAAGTGGGTCCTCCAGGAAGCGCTCTACTGGATGGCTTCTTAAAAATGTTTCCTCCAGAGTTACCTGCCTCATTAACAATATTTTTTGTCTTAGAAGTCCGTCTTTTATAAACTGACATGATATATTGATCCGTTATGACTGCGTGCTGCTCTAGCTCTTCAATAAGCTGCCATGTATTTTCACCAAGCCGCCAGTAGCCACTTTTTCTGTGGTATTAACAACGTCATCTTCAACATCCCTTTCTGGCATCACTGCAGCACTCAGAAAGTTTCAGATTTGGGATTTTCGGATTAGGGATGTTCAACCTGTACTAAATAGTGCTGCATATATTATTTCAACTTGCAATGGTCTTGACCAAAAAGACAAAAGAGCAGGTATTATTTCCCCCATTTTGCAGATGAGCAAACAGCCTCAAAGAAGTTCCCTGCTTGGCCTGGTGGCAGAACCAGAACTCAGCACAGGTCATCTGACCTGAGCACGGGACTTCTTTTACTCTGTAATACTTCAGAAGACAGAAAGCTCCAGTCATGTAATTCTCTGAGACAGAATTCTTTTTTTTTTTTTTTTAAGTTTTCTATTCAGTCTCTATTCCTTTGTCTGGGGTGCAAGAAAATGGTAAGGGTTAGAAATATAGCAAGAACACAAACAGAATACCAAAAAAAAAGTCTTGCATATGGGCTCATTTGAAACTTCTACAGAAGGCTTCTTTTTCTATTGTGGTAAAATACAGATAACATAAAACTGCGTATCATTTTAACCACTTTTAAATGTACAGTTAAGTGGCAGTAAGTACATTTACACTGTTGTATAACAATTACTACAATCCATCTCCAGAAGTTTCTTCTTTTTAAATTTAATATTATTTTTCAATTGACATACAATAATTGTACATACTTATGGAGCACATACATATAATCGATAGTGATCAGATCAGGGTAATAAGCATACTCATCATCTCAAATATTTATCATTGAGATAGGATTCTTAATCTTTTTCCTTGTGAAGAATAAAATTAAAGCTTTACACTTAAAAAAACACTTGAAACCTTCATTTTCTATCCTTGAGTTTGAGGGCTATGTTGACACAGGGTAAGCAGTTGTTATATGTTCCCCTACAAAGAACACACAAAATGTGGTATGTCCACAAAATTAAATATTATTCAATGATTAAAAGGGAGTGAAGTACTGATACATGCTATGCAACAGCATAGATGAAGCTTGAAAACATTATGCTAAGTGAGAGAAGCCCATCACAAGAGGCCACATATTGCATGATTCCATTTCTATGAAATATCCAGGAGAAGCAAATCCATAGAGACAGAAAGTAGATTAGGGTTGCCAGGGGCTGGGGGCTGGTAGGAATACAGAGTGAATACTGATGGGTGTGGGGTTTTATTTGGGGCCAATGGAGATGTTCTGGAACTAGACAGAGGTGATCGTTGCAACAGAATTGTAAATATACTAAGTGCCACTGAACTGGGCAGTTTAAAATGGTTAAAATGGAGAATTTTATGTCTTGTGCATTTTATCACAATAAAAAAATTAACCTCATGGTAACTATGGAGTTTTGTTACTGTTGTTGTTTTCAGTATTGGAAAAGCGATGGAAGATATACTTGCAAATCTGTAAAGGAAGCTCTGGTTTTTCACTCACTCGGCCTGGCCATTGAGCAGGTCTGAGAAGACCCAAATGTGTGTCCTGGGAAATGACTGTGGCCCCAGCCAGGGGTTTCTGGCTGTGCCTCACTCACGTGCCTATCCCTGGCCAGGCTGCTTACTTACTCTCGATTTGCGGGGCACTGCGATCGTTGATCTGGGTGACTTTTCGCAGACGAGTCCCTTGCTGGATATCAGCCAACAGCGCACTTCGACCTTTCGGATCTGCCTTTCTCAAGCTGGAAGTGTCTGTGCTTACCTGTAAGGGAATGAAAGGGGTTTGGCTATGACTGCATATAACATTCACAGATAAGCAAAACGTTCTGTCTGCTGTACATTTCTCCTCCAGCAGTTCTCTGCCTCCCCTGTCCCATTCCCAAGAACGATCTAACTGATGTGGTTACCTACAGGTCTCAGTGGAGACGGTCTGGGGCCTTGCTCACACCTCTCTCCCTGGGGTCCTAGAATGGACTGTTTATTTTAGATGACCCAATCCCAAGTGCCTAACTTGCGCTCAAGCTCTGGGAACCTTAGGGAGCTCTAAATCATAACCCCTCTTCCTTCTCCTAGGTAGGTCCCCCACTCCCACCTGGGCTTTGGTCTGTGTGTACCTGGTCCCTGTTCCCAGGTTCTGAATGATCACCCTGCTTGGTGTCCCAGATCCCCTTCTGGACCAATCCTTGACTGACCCCCAGTTTGACGGTGTGCCCTGTCTTGCCCTGGACTGTTCTCCTGGGTAGTACTTATGTCTTGCTCAGTCCCTAGGTACTCATCCTCCCTGCCATCGAGTCCTAGGTAGCCCATAGTAGGCTCATTATGACTTGTAATCGAAGCAGATTCAGGTTCTAGAAGCTGGTTTTGAGGGAGGAATGATGGAATAGAGGGGAGAACTGATGAACTCAAGGGAAACTGGGGTCCAGAGAGGTCAGAAAATTGGGGGAAAAGGGAAGTCAGGAAATTGTAATAAATGCTTAGTGACTGTCTACTCTGTGCCTGAATGTGTTGCATTAATCCTCATAAAACCTTGTGAATTTGAAGTGAGCTCTCATTTCACAGATGAGGAAACAGACTGAAATTGTCTGTTTAAGGTCATAAGGCTGGGGTTCAAACCTAGATAGGCTGAATCTCAAAGGCCTCATGCTTTTCACTTTGCAACTATGTAACTGCCAAGGGCACGTGTTATCTTTAGGATAACTGTCCTAAAACCAGGGGTCCCAATTCCCCGGGCTGTGGACCAGTACAGGTCCATGACCTGTTAGGAGCTGCACAGCAGGAAACAAGCAGCAGGTGAGTGGAGCTCCATCTTCTGTCAGATCAGCAGTGGTATTAGATTCTTATAGGAGCGTGAACCCTATTGTGAACTGCTCATGTGAGGGATGTAGGTTGTGTGCTGCTTATGAGAATCTAATGTCTGATGATCCCCACCCCCATCCTGGTGCATGGAAAAATTGTCTTCCACCAAACCAGTTTCTGATGCCAAAAAAGTTATAGATCACTGCTGTAGACAGTAAAAATATTTGCAAGTATAACTCTTGTCCTAATTCTGCAAGTAGCTCTGAGATCCAACTTCACTTCTACTGGCGCTTGAGCTGACACGACAGGGTTTTCCATGGATTATCGGAGCCAGGGAACACCAGAAAGAACATGGGAATGTTGATGCCAAATAAGGGATAAAAGATGTTGCAATGCAAGACACAGGCAGGAGGATTCTCTACAGTTGGAAGGTTTATACTAAGCACATGACCTTAGAGATGGTTGAACATTTCTCATTTTTTTTTGAGTTGGAGTCTCACTCTGTCACCCAGACTGGAGTGCAGTGGCTGCTCCCGGCCACTGCAGCCTCAACCTGCTGGGCTCCGGTGATCCTTCCACCTCAGCCTTCCAAGTA
>CAUYQG010022628.1:0-11408 GCA_963574415.1 Tarsius wallacei
ACGCCCGGCTGATTTTTTGATTTATTGTAGAGATGAGGTCTCGCCTGCCCAGGCGGGTCTCGAACCCGCGGGCTCAGGCAATCCACTCACCTCAGCCTCCCAAAGGCGCGGGATTACAGGCTGAGCCACCGAGCCCGGCTGTTTTAGTGAATTTTTATAGAGATTCTTTCAATGCAATTGCCTATTTCATGAAGGATAATTTACAAGTGCACCTGTCCAAACTGTATTGAGTGTTCAGCAGTTTTTGACCAAAAAGGGCATGACGCCCATGCCCCACCCTCCCTATTCACCCAATCTCACCCCAAGTGATTTTTTTGTTTGTTTGTTTCCCTAGATGAGGAAAGTTTGCAAAGGGAAATGTTATGACGATGTGGAAGAGACGAAACAAAAAATGGCAGAAGCACTAAAAGGCATCAAAGTTGATGAGTTCAAAAACTGTGTTGAACAGTTTTTTATCAAAGCATCTTGATAGGTGTAATGCATCAAACAGAATACTTTGAAGGAGACTGAAGTTTAAACATGTAAGAATATATAATTCTATATAAATTAATTTCAGGGTTTTGGGGGGTCACTCCTCTAATATATAAAATCATGCAACCACTAACCACAACAACATATAAAACATTCTCAGTCCCTCTTCTAGTGAATACTATTCCCCACCTCTGTGCTTCAATTTGGAAAATTCCTATAAACTTGCATCCTAAGTTTGCTAATCCTTTCTTCTGTGTCTTGTCAGTTGTTTAAGCCCATGCAATAAATTCTTCACTTTGGAAACCGTACTTCCCTATTGTAGGATGTGTATTTAGTTCTTTTTTATAGACTCCACCTCTTGATCTTTTCCATCTTTTTTGTGTTTTGTTTTTTGAGTTGGAGTCTCACTCTGTCGCCCAGACTGGAGTGCAATGGCCGCTCCCGGCCACCGCAGCCTCGACCTGCTGGGCTCCGGCGATCCTTCCGCCTCAGCCTTCCAAGTAGCTGGAACTACAGGCGCGCGCTCCCACGCCCGACTAATTTTTTTAATTTATTGTAGAGATGAGGTCTTGCCAAGTTGCCCAGGTGGGTCTCGAACCCGCGGGCTCAGGCAATTCACTCACCTCGGCCTCCCAAAGCACGGGATTACAGGCTGAGCCACTGAGCCCAGCTTCCAACTTTTCATCTAATCACTATTCTAATAATTATTTGACACAGCATTTTTGCTTAGAATGCTAACTTTAAAGTTTTTGTCATATTTGACGTCTGCAGATCTGTTTCTAATAATTTTTTCTCTTAATTATGAAAGACACTGTCCTGCTTCTTCAAAATTCTCTTCATTTGTGATTGTGATCAAATATTTGTACAAAATGTTACTGGACATGAAGTAGATCATTTTGAAAAAGTTTGTCTTTTGGTAACACAACTTAGGTTAAGAGCTGACCTTTAAGATCCAAGCAGGTGTTGAGTCGAATTAGGGTTCTTTTGACAATTTAGTTCATTTAAAATGTCAAGGCAGAAAATGTCACATCATCTTAACTAATCAAAAAAGAAACTCATTGGGCAAAATCCTAAAACCTTTTACGATAAAAACACTCAATAAATTAAAGAAGGAAAGTTACACAACATTATACAAAGCATACTATCATCCCTCAGGATATGCAAGGAATTAGTTCCAGGACACCCAAAATCCTAGGATGCTCAAGTCCCAGTCAGCCCTCTGTATGCATGCGTTCTGCATCCACTGATTCAACCAATGGGTTTATGATCCACTGTTAGTTGAATCAATGGATGTGAAACCCATGAATATGAAGGATTAACTATAAAAAGCCCACAGCTAACATCATGCTAATGATGAAAAACTGAAAGCTATCTTCTTAAGATCAGGAATAAGACAAGGAAGCCTATTTTCGCTATTGCTATTCAACATTGTTTTGCAAGTTCCAGTCAGAGCAAGTAAGCATCAAAGTGAAATAAATTCATCCATATTAAAAAGAAAGAAGCAAAATTATCTCTATTTATAGATGACATAACTTGTATGTGGAAAATCCTATAGAACCCACAAGAAATGATTAGAGCTTAATAAACATATTCAGCAAAGTTATAACATATAAGATTATGTAAAAATCTGATGTATTTCTATACACTAGAATAAACAACCATAAAAAAAACTAAGAAAATTACAATTACAATAGCATGAAAAAGAAAAGAATACTTAGAAATAAATTTAACCAAGAATGTGCAAAACTTGTACACTGAAACAAAACACTGTAAAAAAATTAAAGAAGACCTAAATAAATGGAATGAAACCCTGTGTTCATAGACTGGAAAACTTCATATTGTTAAAACAGCAATACTGTTCAAAGAAATGTACAGATTTTATCTAATACCTATCAAAATTTCAATATTTTTTGCAAATATGGAGAAGTTGATCTTTGAATAGCAAAAACAAACTTGAAAAAGAAAAAAGTTATAGAAGACTTATACTTACCAATTTCCAAATTTACTACAAATCTACAGTAATCAAAATACTGTGTTATGACCATAAAAATAAACAAATCAATACAATAAAATTGAGAGTCCAGAAACAAACCCATACATCTACGATCAGCTGATTTTCAACACAAGTGCTAAAATAATTTAATGGGGAAAAACAGGATATAAGAAAATATTCAGAAGCCATATATCTGATACGGAATTAATATTCAAAGTTTATAAAGGTCCCTACAATTCAACAAGAAAATAGCAAAAACCCAATTCAAAATATGCAAAGAAGCCAAATAGATAGCTCTTCAAAGAAGACACACAAATAGTCAAATAAGAACATAAAAATATGTTCAATGTCATTTTTCATTTTGGAAATGCAAATCAAAACCATAATGATACCAATTTACACCCATTAAAATGGCTATAATAGTAAGTGTTGGTAAGAATATGGAGAAATTTAAACATTCATACACTGCTGGTGGGAATGTAAAATGTCATAGCAATTGTGGAAAAAAGTTTGGAACTGCCTCAAAAAGTTAAGCATAGTGTTACCACATGAACTAGCCATTCTACTATAGTTATATACTCAAGAGAATAGTTGCATACTCAAAAGAAATGAAACATATGTCCACACAAAAAACTATATACAAATGCTATAGCAGTACATATTCAAAATACCCAAAAGGTGGAAATAGCTCAAATGACCACCAATGAATAAATGAATAAACAAAATGTGGTATATCTGTACACAGAATATTTTTCAGTCATAATAAAGTGCTGACATTTGCTACAGAATGTCTGGACCTTGAAAATACAATGCAAAGTAAAAAAGCAAGACACAAAGGTCACATACTGTTTGATTTTATCTATGTGAAATATCCAGAATAGGCATATCCATAGTGACATAAAGCAGATTGGTAGATTCCAGGACCTATAGGAAAATGTGAATGAGGAGGGACGTCTTCAAGGATAGAAGGCTTCTTTTTGAGGCAATGATTTTGTTCTAGATTAGAGGTGACAGTTATACAAAACTGTGAATATATTAAAATATACTAAATTTCGGGAATACACTAAAAACCACTTAAATGCACACATTAAAATGGTTAAAATATGACTTTTATCTTAATTTTTAATGACACAAATGATACCTGTCAGTAACTTCTATGAAACTGAGCAGTAAGGTATTAAAAAGGGCATTCAGTTCTTTCTGAAGTTGTTGCCTGACAGCAGTCCGGATATCATCTGTTTCTTCTCGTGCCTGTGTCTCTGTCAGAACCAGCAGGTCTAATAGTGGGTTTGGACTCTAAAAAATGAAATTTTTAAAAAATATATTTAGTCTCTAATTGAGTTACGTGTCATTTCCTATAAGGGGTTTTGTTGCTAACCATGTTCTAGATTAACTAAGAGTTATAGTAGGCGAGGGTCTTTACTACATTAGTATCGATGTTCTAAACTCAAAAGGTATTCAATATATTCTCAATAAAAGGAAAGCAAATCATAGAAAAGTGAGAAAAATGGAAACGCAATAAGAAAAACAAACCACATATATTTGACTGCACACAGATTTCCACTATTATATAATAGTACTTACTCTCCTTTTAGTTTCTGTGACAATAAAAAGAATTATAGTTACATATTTTTAACAAACTCAGATTAAGAGAAAAAAATCCCCTACTATAACCATTTTTTTCTATTTAATGTCATTACCAATATTTCTGCAAAAGCATTATTTTAATATCTGATTGTTTTTCAATCATAAGAATTTACCACATCAACTCCTGGGTAATCAATGATTTATAATTTGAGCTGCAACACACAGTGTGTGCAATTCTGAAATTTATCTTATTTACAAATTATAAGCAATGAAATTCCTAAATGATAATAGTTATGTAATCATAATAGTTTTAATCCTTTTGACATATAATACCAAACTAACCCTACAAAAAATGTACAAATACATATGACAAAGTGGATGCGAAAAGGCCAACAAGCATCTATGGTAATCATAGATGTCAATTTGACAGGCTAGTCAACAAATAAACCTTATGCTTTGTAAAATGAAAAATTCTAAAAAACTGTAGTTAAATGAATAAAAATGGGTGATTTCTAATAATATTGAAAGTAGAAAATGTTACATTAACCCGCCTCATTAATAGAAATATAGCATATTTGTTAATCACCTATAATGTCTCAGGGATTGTGCTAAAAAGAGAAAGAGATAAGATATTATTTAACTTTTTAATTAAACTAGAAGATTGTCATTCTCATTCCTGTTTTATAGATGGGAAAAGAGATTTACAAACAGGTGAGGTAACTTATCTAAGTCATACAAAGAACAGAGCAAGAAGCATCTTACTCCACAACTAGTTAACCTTCCATACTCAGCACTGTGTCACATCACTAGCACATATAATATACAACAAGAGATAAAATCAAACCGTAATGACTGTTGTTAGAAAATCCTTCACTTACAGAACTCAATTCAAAATTAACTGCATTCTCATTAGGAAAAAGAAATGAAAAAAGAGAAGAAACCTTTAAATTGCTTATGTAGTAGGTAGAATATTCTTCATCAGATACACACAACTATAAATAATATAATTGAGACCTTTTCAAAGTATTCAGGAAGAGCGTTTTGCTTTTAACTTATTTTGTAATGTTTTAACATCTAAGCAATATTTTCCCCTACTTTTTTTATCTTAAGCAAGAAACGTTTTTGGATCAATTAAAATTACATAAAACGTAATTGCAACTTCTATGTTCCATACATAAATAAAAGAATCAAGATACACATTTAGTAATAATAAAAATAACTATATCTTCTATAGTATTCTTAGCCCTAAAAAATCAAAGGCTGACTCACACTCACATACCCCGAGACTCCCATAACTACTAACAAAATAAACAAAGTGTTCATACCAAGATGCAAACCTCATCTTGGTAAAATATAATTTCCCTGTCAGGAATTATTAAGTCTGACACACTGATAAAAATTCAGTAGAAGCTACTAATTAATACATAAATATACTGATACAGTATGTGTATACTTAAAATGAAGATTCTTCCAAAAATTTCAACTGATTAAGAACTTGTTTCTGTTTGTAGATTGCTCTGTTTGTAGACTTTTTTGGTCTTCAATTTACATGTTAACATTAAGATTCCGTGAACCTCAGCAACATCACTTCTAATATATGGGATGAATTACCATTCTTCAAGTACAACAGAGAATAGAATAGACGTCTCTACTGATGCCTATTGAGCTCAAGTGCTTAATCATATCTGAAGTTTTTGTCTTTAGACATTAGTATTCAATCCTAATTTTAAACCAACTACTTGGGTCATTATTTTGTCACTGCTGACCTTCAAAAGGCAACAATTTCTATAATGATGGCTCATTTTCTTTATGCACACACAGTTACCACTCATCATATCCAGTTTTACACACATCAGCAAGCTATGCCAAAAAGATATGCGATGCCCGCAATGAACTCTAAGTGCACATTAACCCATTATGTGAAAGTCAGCCAAGGAAGATACATATGCTGCATAGTTTTGAACAGCCTCACTTCTATGAACTGGCATCAAAAAACTCATTCTGAAAAGGAAGGTATTCAAATTCAGCACTTCTAGGTCATTTTCTATATTAAAATATCATATTAAAAAAGATTTGAAGTGCAAAAAATTCCTAAATTGCCTCAGAATTACAATATGTTCACAATAAATGAATGTTTTTTTTAAACATATAGAAAAAATTTCCATAAAAGAAAATTTTTAAATCTTTCCTCAGGAAGTTAGATTTTTCTTTTCACTTCCTATTAGCATTCTTCTGCCTAATCAGGCATTCTTATCTGCCTTACTGGTTTTTACAACTGTAGCTTTTGTGTAATCTTTCATGTATATCCACAAAATCAAAATAATTTACTTGGAAAAGCTATATTACTGACCTTAAGTCATTTCAAACTGGATAACAGAAAGTCAAACTGTCCCTCTTTGCAGATGATATGATTAATCTTTTATCTAGAAATTTACATCTAGAGACTTACAGTTAAAGACTCCCCAAAAATCTCTTAGAGCTGATAAAGTTTAGTAAAGTTACAGGATACAAAATCAACATGCGAAAATCTGCAGTGCTTCTATACACTAACAACAAAAAGAGATTTTTTAAAAATCCCATCTACAATGGCTACCAAAAATAAAATTTAAATACTTAAGAATAAGTGCAACCAAGGAGGTGAAAAATCTCTAAATTGAAAACATGAAAGTTGCAGATACCAGAATAAAATCACTCATCAGACCCTCCCAAAAAAAAACTGGAGCAGGAAAGGCACAAAAAAGAAGAGGGCTCACAATTGCACGTCTGAGATAAGAACTGTTTCAAGGACTTTCTAAAATGACCCCACAAGCAATTCCTTCATGTCCTTCATGTATCTCATGCTTTTTACAACCTCCCTTCATATATGCACAAATCTCTACAACCAGGTTTATCACTAGACATTCTCTAGAACCTCAGCAGTTCAGATTAGATGCTCTAAAAATGATACTCGCCTAGTAATGGCAATTTCATTTCACCAATGAACTGATACCAACTCTGACTTTGAGACTCTGGAACAAATAAACTTTGTTTCTAAGCAGCTTATGTGAATTTCTCCCTTTTTGCCAAAGAAAAGCTTCCTCTTTACTCTCCCTTCTTTGGGTACACCTGTGGCTTGTCATAGTTGTACATCCCAGTTTATAATTCTCTTTCCTTACTCATGAATAAATTAATTAATGAGATATTTTCCTCTGATATCTTTTTTTAGGTTGACAAAACCCATAAAATATTGATGAAATTGAATACACAAATAAATAGATATCCTATGTCCATAAATTGAAAGAATCAATATTGCTAAAATGTCCATACTACCTAAAACAATCTACAGATTTAATGCAGTCTATCAAAATTCCAATGTCATTTTTCTCAGAAATAGACAAAATAATGCTAAAGTTAATAGGGAACCACAAAAGACCTCAAATAGCCAAAGCAATGTTAAGCAAAAAGCAAAGCTGGAGACAGCACACTACCTGACTTCAAAACATATTACAAAGCTATAGTAATCAAAACAGCATGGTACTGGCATAAAAACAGACACATAGGTCATGGAACAGAACAGACAGCCCAGAAATAAATGCATACACTGATTTTACAAAGATGCTAAGAACGCATAATGGCGAAAGTAAGGTCTCTTCGAAAAATGGTGTTAGGCAAAGTGGAAATCCACATTCAGAAGAATGAAATGGACCCTTATTTTATACCATATACAAAAAACAACTCAAAATAGGTTAAAGACTTAAACATAAGAACTGAAACTGAAAAGTAGTAGAAGAAAATATCAGGGGAAAGATCCATGACATTGGTCTGCACAATGATTCTTTAGATATGAGCCCAGAAGCCTAAGCAGCAAAAGCAAAAATAGAAAAATAGGATTACATCAAACTAAAAAGCTTCTACATAGCAAAGAAAAATAATAAACAGAGTGAATAGACAACCTATGAAATGGCTGAAACCAGATTAGTTCAGTTAATGCACAGATTTCCAAGATTCTAAACTAAAGCCCATTATATACGCGAGTTTCACAACATAAAACAATAATCCTCTAAAAAAGAGATTATTTTAGAGTTTATTCTTTAAAAACACATAAATGAGTAAAAAGATTACTAAATCATAAAAAAGTGCATAGACCAAACATTACTTATCCAAAAACTCAGAGGAAAGCATCATAGCATCATAGAGATTCTTTTTTTTTTTTAAGAAAGCAGAATTTATTAAGAGGACAGAAAAGCTCCCACAGTGGGAGGGGACCCGAGGAGGTTGCCCTAGAGATTCTTTTAGTAACATTTTGAACTCAAATCTCTAAAATATTTAAGCACATTAAAAGCTATAAAGAACTATAATGACATTAGCTTTTACTGTTTTGCTTTATTAAAACATATATAGAAAATAATTATTCCCAAATGCTTAATTTTTAAATAAAAGTTTAGAGAAAATCCAAGTAAATATGGCACTTTGACATAGTCCTTAAGAAAGTAACAGAAGAGCACATTTTACTGAATAAGATTCTATGTAACATAGAAGTTCAATCATCTTATTAAGCATAAGTGTACTTTAAAGAAATCAGCCTTTTGACCCCAATTTGTGATATATTATCTTAGTTACATCTTTTTAACTTTGTTAAAGGTACTTCTTTGCCATCATACAGAAGTCAATAAAATTCACAAACAAGTGTCCTCCCGTTGGGCAATTGTCCTATAACTAGTTTCATAAAATGAAAATAAAGTTAATCTGAAGAAGTAAAAAGAGCCAGAGAAAAATATGCAATATAAGTTTTACAATGGAGAAATTTGCTAAGATAATTTTAAAATGTAGTTTTTCAGAAAATACAGGCATAGCAAAAGAATATGATACTATACAAAGCCCACTCATAGAGCAATATATATATGAAATATTAATTCATAATTTTTTTTAAAGTAGCAATTCAAATCAGGGAGAGACACATGATATGAGGAAACTGTTAATTATTTTTTAAAATCTTCACACTGAAGGAAATTCAAGATGAATAAATATATAACCAAAAATTAAAGTGTAAGTGATTAAAAAAAAAAAAAAAAACCTGATGCAGTGGCTCACACCTGCAATCCTAGCATTTTGGGAGGACAAGGTGGAAGGATCGCTTGAGGCCAAGAGTTTGAGACCAGCCTGGGCAACATAGTGAGACCTCATATCTACAGAAAATCAAAAAATTAGCTAGTCGTGATGGGTGGCACATGCCTGTAGTCCCAGCTACTGAGGAGGCTGAGGCAGAAGGATCACCTGAGCCCAGGAGGTTGAGGCTACAGTGAGCCATTATCATGTCACTACACCCCAGCCTTGTGCAACAGAGTAAGGTCCCTGACTCCAAAAAAAAGTTATAAAAAAAAACATGGGAGTGTTTACTCAAAACACTGGAAAGATCTTTACAAGAAGAAACATAGTTAAGAATCTATAAAGTATGAAATTGATAAGCTTGACTACATAAAAATAATAAGGCAGTATATAAAACAAAACACCTGGCCTCATGAAGCCTACATTCTAAGTAGAGCAGAAGAGACAGAAAATGAGCAAAGATATTCTTCAAGTGGGAATAATAAGTGCAATAAAGAAAAATGAAATAAAATAGGATTAAGGAGTCAGACAGTCATAGAGAGATGCTATATTAGACACAATGGTCAGAGAAGTCTTCTCTGTTTATCATTTGAACAGAACACTGAATTAAGTGTGGGCATCATACAAATGAATATGTAGGGAAGAAAATTCTACCAGGAAGTAAAGGAAATGCAAAAGCACTTGGTAGTTGTAAGCCACACGTTTGAAAAATAGGCTGGGTGTGGTGGCTCAAGCCTGTAATCCCAGCACTTTGGGAGGCCGAGGTGAGGGGATTGCCTGAGCCCACGAGTTTGAGAATAGCCTGGGCAACTTGGCAAGACCTCATCTCTACACTAAATTAAATAAATAAATAAATAAGCTGGGCGTGGTAGCATGCACCTGTAGTTGAGGTTACTTGGAAGGCTGAGGTGGAAGAATGGCCTGGGGCCAGCAGGTCGACGCTGGGATGAACGTGAGCATGCCACTGCACTCTAGTCTGGGTGATGGACTGAGACTCTGACTCAAAAAAAAAAAAAAAGGACAGAATGGCTCTCCTGGAGAGGTTCTGATAAGATGGCGACGGCATCGGTGGAATTGTGAGATTCTCCGAACATGAGTTCCCAAAAAGACTCTTACTTTTCTCCCCCCACCCCGCTGCCGACCGCCAGCTGCACTGGTCCGAGGCCTGGGGTTCCACGGAAGGAGCTGATAACTGAGATAACAGTAATAAAGAATACTGTGAATGAAATAAATAACAAACTGATAATCATGGAAAGCAGAATTACCCAAGCAGAAGAAAGAATCTCAGTGCTTGAGGACTAAAATATAGAACTAAGCCAACCTGTTAAAAACACAGAAAACAAGCTCAAAAAGAAAAAACAAAACCTTCAAGAGATGAGCGATTACTACAAGAGACCGAACCTAAGAGTAATTGGCCTTCCTGAGGCAGAAAGAGAGACAGACACCACACTGGAACAAACCTTCCATGAGATCACTCAAGAAAACTTCCCTCATCTAATCAATGATGCAAAAATTCAAACACAAGAGATTCAGAGAACCCCTGCAAGACAACAAATGAAGAGACCAACTCCTAGACATAATAGTTCGCCTAAACAAAGTAGGTATAAAAGAAAAAATCCTGAAGGCAGCAAGAGAAAAAGGCCAGATCACCTACCATGGAAGACCAATTAGAATAGCAGCAGATTTATCTACAGAAACCCTGCAGCTCGGAGAGCTTAGAGCCCTATATTCAAAGTCCTAAAAGATAAACAATTTCAACCAAGAATAACCTACCCAGCCAAGTTAAGCTTCATCAGCAAGGGAGAATAAATCTTTCCCAGATATCCAATCCCTAAGAACTTACACTGCCACCAGACAACCTCTACATGAAACACTTAAGAAAGTACTAAACACAGAAGAAAAGGAAAAAAGAACAATGTTCTTCACAAGAGTACAGGAAAAAGAATAAAATAAACATGAACCAACCCCAAAACCAAAAGAAAGACAAAAAACCAAGTGGAAGAACAACAACTCTATAAGAACTCTATGATAGGGACGAACTCTCACATTTAAATAATTAGCCTGAATGTGAATGGACTAAATGCACCACTGAAAAGACATAGAATGGCAACATGGATAAAATACCACCAGACAACAATATACTGCCTTCAAGAGACCCATCTCACTAGAAAGGACATGCACAGACTCAAAGTAAGAAGATGGGAAACTAATTTTCAGGCAAATGGAACACAAAAGAAAGGAGGAGTTGCGATCCTAAATTCAGACAAAATAC
>CAUYQG010022630.1:0-16260 GCA_963574415.1 Tarsius wallacei
CATCTGATATCCCTACTTTTTTCCTCTGGTTTTGTGGCCCTGTGTAAAAAATAAGAAAAAGTTTTCTTTCTGTTTAAGTTGGAATCTTACTCTGTTCCAGGCTGGAGTGCAGTGGCACAGTCATGGCTCTCTGTAGCCTCAGCGTCCTGGGCTCAGCATGCCCGCTAATTTTTTATAGAGACAAAGTCTCACAATGTTGCCTAGGCTGGATTCAAGCGATCCTTAGTCTCTCCAAGTACTGGAATTATAGGCATGAACCACCACACCCAACTTGTCACTATCATTTTACAGAGAAGTAAACTTGCTCTGGAAGGAAGCAATATGGCCAAGACCACAGGTTTTTCAGGGAGTTACCTGTTGTTTTTTTCAATTCATTAAAAGGTGCTGTTAATTCACACCTTGTTCTGCCTACAAGAAAAGATTGGGCAAGGAGAGGTATGATGGGTCAGTGCACAGGCACTTGCTCCTTATTTACTCAACCCCTCAAGATAGTCTTTCCCCCTGGCTGTACCAAAATGAGTTAGTCTTTCAGACTCTACAGGAGTGTGCCACCATGCCTGGCTAATTTTTCGATGTTTTGTAGAGATGTTGCCCAGTTTTGCTACATTGCCCAGGCTGGTCTCGAACTCCTGGGCTCAAGCAATGCTCCTGTCTTTGCCTCCCAAAGAGCTGGGATCACAGACGTGAGCCACCACACCTGGCCGCATTTTTTATTCTATTCCTGATTTACTAGAGCTATTTCATTTCAGTCTTTGAAAATTTGGTAGATTCTTTATAGTTAAGTTTTCTGAATCTTTATAACTTCACTTTTCAATTTAATGCAGTTCTGCATTAAAGTCCCCTACATACAAACAAGTTCTGTCCCGAGAGTACATTTGTAATCCAATTTGTTTATAAGTCCAACAAAGTTAGCTTAGGTAGCCTGTATCTGTACTCGCTGCCTTGCCACTTAGTTTTACATTGTGAAGGTTGGCTCCAGCCTTGAACCTATGAAACCAGTCATGACTGGCACTAAAAGATGAGCCCTCTGATTCTTCACTGTGTTTCTTCTTTAAGTCTTCATAAAGGCTTTCTCTCGAATCAGCATTAAACTGAGTGGGACTTGACACCAATGCTGATCCTGTATCCACACACTGTGAAGTTTCTCCTTCTCCATCACTTTTCCATGCTTCTTTGATATTGCTGTTGACATCATTGGCACAGCAGACTTCACGTGTTCTATGATCTTGTCCTTGTTCTTTAGAATTGTGCCAGTGGTTGAATGATTCACATTATAAGGATGGGTGATGTCTGCCATATATTTGCCTCACTCCACTCTCTCAATTATGTTCCCTTTTGTTCCCATCATTATTGTTTGGAGCTTCTTAACAGTCCCAGCTATATCACTGCTGCTTTTACACTTGCTTCCAGACATCCTGGGCTTGAAATAAAGATAATGTATTACTCTACTCTATACAGTACTATACAGTAAAGTACACAAATGTACAGCCACTGGTAGAGGATGCACATACATGACAATGCATGCCAGACACATGAACTAATATATGTGATTAAACATGTGAATGCACATTCACATCCTTGAAAGTTCACAACTTGAAGGTTCATATGTAGAGGACTTACTGTATTTCATTGTTCATATGACTGTCAAAGTTTGATCCCATATTTGCTTAAGAGAGGAATGGAGTCCTTGCTGTAGATCATATGTGAAAACCCCACTGATTTGTGCCTGATGTGATTCTGTAGGTGTGCACGTGGCTGCCCACCTGGTGAATGCCCTCAACTTCTCAGTGAATTATAGTGAGGATTTTGTTGAATTGAATGCAGCAAGATACCGAGATGAGGTGGGTGGTCTCTGTCTTCCCATTTTCATTTTATTTGTCATGAGATCACTATTGATGGTCTATGATTTTCACAGAAAATTTCTACCTTGCTGCTCCTCTAAGTGCTTTTAAAATGCAGTTGTGTCAAGTTAAGTTTTATTCATTTTCAATAGAAAATATAGATAATTACTATTTCATAGTCTCCTGCTGCAAACGGGAGTTTGCAGAGCATGTTACTTCTTATATTATGCAATGTTCAGATGGCTGCCACTCAGGCCTACCTTCTGACTCCTGACAGCTTGTGTCTAATGTCTATCATTCAGTGAGAGTGTCGACAGTGCCATTACAGGGTAAAAATACTTTAATAACTCACAGACTGTTCTTGGGGGGAAAAGGGCAGAAAAGTAGATTGATTCTTTGTGAATCCTGGATAAATTAATTTATTTGACTTAAGATATTAGTTTTTATGATTCTTTGATATAAAAAAGTCCTTGAAACAGGTGTCCTTGAGTTGAGTTCTATAGCAGGCAATATCCAATGTAGGGGTGCTTTTCTCCTTGCAAAGCTGCCCATGAAATGTAATGATGTGTGGAAGGTGCTGACCCAGAGTCTAATGAAACACCTCCTCACCTTTGTTGCTGGTACTGTCATGCTGCTCTCAGGCTACCTTTGCTTCCCACTGCCAAGACTGCATCAAACCAAGCTTCTCTGTCCCGTTTAATCAGAATGCCCCCTCTCATTCTGCTGACCAAGTTTACTAGTGATTTAATAAGATTGTTTCCCATCTTCCTCACTCCATTTTCTCCTTGACATGCCACTAGAGGTGAATAATGCTGTGACCATATGCTTGTCCTTCCTTCCAAACAAAAAAAAAAGTAACCACAAACAGAAACAAGTCACAAAACAACCTTTGACTACTCTTTGCCTCAACTGGTATTTTTTTTTTTTTTTTTGAGTTGGAGTCTCACTCTGTCACCCAGACTGGAGTGCAATGGCCACTCCCGGCCACCACAGCCTTGACCTGTTTGGGCTCCGGTGATCCTTCCGCCTTAGCCTTGCAAGTAGCTAGAACTACAGGCGAACGCTACCATGCCCGGTTAATTTTTGATTTTTTGTAGAGATGACGTCTCGCCAAGTTGCCCAGGCGGGTCTCGAACCCGCGGGCTCAGGCAATCCACCCACCTCAGCCTCCCAAAGGCGCGGATTACAGGCTGAGCCACTGAGCCTGGCTTCAACTGGTATTTTTAGAAACACCGATATGATTTAATTTGTCTGGCTTGGAACTTAAGCACTGATGGTTTTTAAAAGCTCACCCGGTTTGTAGAGTGCACTTATCATTGAGAACCACTGAAAAATTCAGCCTCCCATGTAATAGTTTGGGTCTCAGTCCCCACTTCTCCCTGACTTCCACCCCGTCCCATAAGCCCTCCTTCTTCCTGCCCAGCTCAGATCACTCAGGATCTGCTGCTTGTTTCCAGCTCCTGCTATACAGTTTTCTTTGCTTATCTTTTTCTTCTTTTTTTTAGAATCCTTATATATGTGTATTTTTTTAATCCATATATTTTAATATCTAATGATTTTCTCTGATTGTATATTTAATGAGATATACTTTTGCTTAAGTTATAATATTTTTAATCATGTTAGTATTTTCAGTACTTAAATTTATTTTCTTTCAAAAGGGATATGTGTTCAACATAAAATATTTAAAAATTCTCAAGTAAACGAAGTTAGAAGTAAAAGTTTCCCCTCCAAAACAAGCCACAATTTATTATTTTGTTTTCTTCTAAAATATTTGGAGTGGTATTTTAAGACATATTTTTCTACAATTTACATGTTTCCATAAATATACATATCATGGCTAACTGTATCTGATTATATTGATCTATTTCCTTCTCTGCAAATAAATATGCCATCATTTATTTTCAGTCTTTTCCTCATTCACAGACATTTTGATTGTTAACAAGTTTAGTTATGAACCACACTCCTAGAAAATTATTCCTCTGTATAGTTCTGCTAACAGATTCATAGATGCAAAATTTCAGTTTAAAAGGTATGCACATTTTTAGTTTTGATGAACAGTGCCAAGCTGCCTTATAAAAAGACTTCTTCAGTTTACACACTGCTACCAATATCATAATGCCTATTTAGACACCTCACCTCTGTTTTTGGTTTTGTTTGGTCTTTTTTTTTTAACCAATCTGTTGGATGAAAATACTAACTCATTGTTTTAAGTTGTAGTTCTTCTTTCTTGAAAGAAAGCAGCCACTGATATTTTTTCACATGGTTGCCACTCAGGTCTACCTCTGACTTTACTTTCTTCTTCCTTTATTCCTTTGTGTCTTTTTTTGTTCTTCCTCTCTTCCTTATTTTTATTGTTTTATTTTTTGAGTCAGAGTCTCACTCTGTCATCCAAGCTGGAGGGCAGTGGCACAATCACAGCTCACCATAGCCTTGACTTCTGGGCTCAGACAATCCTTCCACCTTATCCTCTGAAGTAGCTGAGACTACAGACATGTGCCACCAAAAAAATCAAGTCCAGCTAATTACTTGATTTTTTTTTTTTTTTTTGGTAGGGATGAGGTCTTGCTATGTTGCCTAGGCTGGTCTCAAACTCCTGAGCTCAAGCAATCCTCCCACCTTGGGCTCCCAAAGGGCTGGGATTACAGGCATGGATTAGTCTCTTCTTTAATAAATATGTATTTACCATCTAGTAGGTACAGGCAATGTGCTAGATGCCAATGAGAATAAAAGTGTATATACATGTATTTATATATTATATATGAATAATATATATATAGCATATGAGGACCAACAATTACATTTGTGAACTCATCCTAGAAAAAGTGCTATATACCTCATTGCTGAATATCATGATGGTCACCTTTGAAGTCCTCCCTTTGGGAAACTATGCACCAACACCAGTGCCTAGTCCACCCATCAAAGCAATTTTGGAACTCTTTTTTCGGAATGGCCATCAGAGCTGTCTTATTGTCCTGAATGTCATCAAATGTCTTCCTTTCAATATTTCCTTTATCTTCGGGTAAAGAAAAAAGTCATTGGAGGCCAGATTAGGTGAGTAGGGAGGGTGTTCCAATACAGTTATTTGTACAGTACTGCCCACGTAAGCACACAGTGGCAAGTTCATGAGCTTAATTGACATACCTAAACAAATAATGACAGCAGCTCTGATGGCCATTCCAGAAGAAGAGTTCCAAAATTGCTTTGTCTGGTGGACTAGGTGCTGGCATTGGTTCATAGCTTCCCAAGGGGAGTACTTTGAAGGTGACCATAGTGATATTCAGCAGTGAGGTATGTAGCACTTTTTCTGGGATGAGTTCATTGACATAATTGTCACACTTCGTATATAATAATCAGATGTATTATTCTGTGAATTGCCTTTGAAAATGATGGTTCTGTGCCATGCACCCGATTCTTCTTGCTCTATGCTTTCACTCTTCTTAGAATGACTCGTCCTCCAACTTGTGACTGCTGCACATTCTTGATAGCCTAGCGAATCTGCCTCATCTTGCCATCTGTGAAACTGTCTCTCACTCTCATGTTCCATCATCTTTTCCTGGCAATATTGATTGTTCCATCATCTGGATGTCCATAGTTATTTATTCACATTTCTAGTAGTACTACTTTGTTCAGCCCATGCTATGTTTTTACTAGTTGTTTATATGTTGGGTTTCTCTAGATCATCCTTTAGCTATGGTTCAAATACCAGGAATATAAGTGAATTGACTCACATCAGGTGAGGAGCTATTCCTGAGCAAGTGGTTCATATTCAAAGTCCTTGAAATTATACCATATAAATGATTTTCTACTTAGTGTATAGGATGGCCTGACCCCAGATTCAATAAAGACATAAGGAAAATAATTCAAAGCTTGTGCAATATTAAGCACCATGGGGATGAGAAAATCCCTCACAAGTGGGTATTGATTTAAGTTTTCCAGAAAATAGAATGGACATTGACTATAGTCCATTACAGCATGACATTCAATTTAAAGGAAATAGTACTATAACAATATTAATGTTTCATATTTCCAAGTAGCAAAAACCTATCTTTATTTGAATATCCTCATACTTTTTACTGTATTTGAAATATTGTAATTTCTCAGTTAGTTTTCTTTGTACTGAGTTTACAATGTGCAAAACCCCTACATATTTTATTGGTTTTTATTATCACCATCTTGACATCTTGTAGAAACAGTCTGTCAATTGTGTCAGATAAGAGTATGTAGTATTATCTTCACATTATGGCTGAAGATGTTGAGTTTGAAGATGGTGAAAGAGTGGGCTTAAAATCACTGCCACTAGTTTGTAAGTAGCCATCAAAATTAAAACTTTGACCTTCTGAGTCATCCAGTGTTTTGCCTTTCTGAGGTGGATACACTTCTCTGAGTTGGATTTTTCTTGTTAAAATCTCCTCTAACATTGTGAAAATGTTATGAAACTTAAGTGAGTCTCTCTTTCATTGGGAGAACAGTATCTTACATGCCCAATATATGGCTTGTATATCCTGCATGCTCCTTGTAGCGTTATGTATCATCAGTGTTTTGTTTTTCAGACAATATATTTTTCTTTTTTTTTCAGGATCCTAGAAAACTTCTCTTCACTACTGGTAAGTTGCTTTTCTGAGCCCTTTAGATTCAGAAACATTTTTGAAAGTAAGCAATGACAAATTGCTAAGCAATTAGGTACATGTTAAAATATAACATATGGAAAATTTGCATATAAAAACAAATATTAGCAAGACCTCGTTTCTATAAAAAAATTTTAAAAAATAAATAAGCCAAAAAACCCCCAAAACAAATATTAGTCATTCTGGGTTAAGGTTGCAATGAGAACAGATGGACAAGGCAGGCACACAGTTGGGGCTTGAAGAAATGGAGAGTGGAAGTAAGCAAACACAATTCCCTATCATATGTTCTTCCAGTGGGAACTATGTAAACCTATGCTTATTGAGGGCCTGTTTTGTGCCCTGCTGCTATAGCAAGTCCTGTTGGGAGATAATACATGTGTAATGGGCTTCTGACACCCTCAAGGTGTCAGAAAGACACACCAATCACTCTAGGTATCAATGTAGTTCTTATAATTCAGTAATTTGGTGGGACTTTTTTGTAATTTTAAAACCTATAAAACGAGGAGAAACAGTCATTAAAATGAGTTATTTTTTGAAATGTGTTTCCTATTTAATTTGTAATTGATTTTTCCTTCTTAAGCTTATTGTCCATGAATCTCAGTCTAGACTATTAATTTGTTAAAGCACATCTCATAATGTTCCCCTGATGTTAGACAATTCTTACTAAAATTCTTCTTTCTCACAAACTTACATTTACAACGATGAAAGGAGAAAGGTGCATTTTGGAGACTTTTGGCACATATTTTAGGGATAGGGATGATTGGGTAGTTGAGATGATGTATCTATCATAAATGCTTGGCCGAAGTACTTTATTAAGGATCAGAATTGCACAGGGGTCTGATGTACAATACTCTGTCAAATGCCTTGCTTTTATTTTGAATCAATTTTATGATGAAAAATAGAAATAATTCTGGTGCTTTCTCCCTCTGTGCCACAACTACATATTTAGATTTATAAAATATATTTTGTTTCTGCCTGTAGATTTATGATATTTGCCACTTATAAACTATTTCACAGTTTTCTCTTTAGGAATGCAATTTAGTTTGCTTACAACTTTGCTTGTTGTGTTTTTATTTAAGCCTCAATAATCAGATAACAATTAGAAGGGGGAAAAGAAGAAAAATAAAACCTTATGTATAAATCAATGTATTATTTGGTTTGTATGAATTCATTTAGGAGGAATAAACAAGAACTTTTAAAAATATTATTTTCTGTGGCACAAAGTTTAATTGAAGCCTTGGGACATTTAAAATGCTGTAAAAAGTTTAGCTTACAAAGATACAAAAATATTTGTTGTGTGACTAAGATATTAAATTTGGTATAATTAATACTTTATATAATAAGCAAGTGATCTCTTTACCTAGCATGCAACCCCGCAATCCTGTGTTCTTTCTTCATGAGTGGTGTTGGATTAAGTAGAGAAGATATTTAACATGAAATTCCTGGCTCCACTTTAGAGAGTCTCTGGGTGAGACGTGGTCATGTGTTTTGCTAACATTCCAGCTATCCTGGGAGCTGCGGTTCTACCCCTACTGAAAATCTCATCACACTCTCGATCATACCTTTTCACTACTCCTTACCTTTTGCCTGAAATCACCTACTTTTTTGTTTACCTGGTTCATGGCTGCTCATCCTTGAAATTACAACTGACATGCCCCATCATGTGCAAATTCCTCCCTAGTTCCACTAGGCGGAGTTGATCTTTTTCTTGGTCTGGATTCCTAAGGCTACATAGTACAGTTGGCCTTCTGCATCCATGAATTCTGGATCTGTGGCAACCATGGATCAAAAAAAATTCAAAAAACAATAAAAATAACATACAACAATAAAAAATAATACAAATGAAAAAGCAATTCAGTGTAACAATTATTTACATAACATTTGGATTGTATTAGATATATAGGTAATTTAGGGATGATTTAATGTATATGAGAGTATGTACGTAGGTTATATGCAAGAACTACTCTATTTTATTATACGGGCTTGAACATCCTTGGATTTGATATCTAGGGAAGGTCCTAGAACCAATCCCTCATGGATACCGAGAGAAGACTGTAAAAATACCGTGTTGTAGAATAATTTATTTTCATACATTTGCTGTCTTTTCCACTTGTAGGTAAATTCTCTTGAGTCAAGAAGAGCTCTGGCGAACTCGGTGGCTCGGTCTATAATCCCAGCACTTTGGGAGACTGAGGCGAGTGGATCATCTGAGCCTATGATTCGAGACCAGGCAACTTGGCGAGACCTCGTCTCTACAATTAAAAAAAAAAAAAATTAGCCGGGCGTGGTAGCATGCACCTGTAGTTCTGGCTACTTAGAAGGCTGAGGTGGAAGGATTGCTGGAGCCCAGCAAGTCGATGCTGGGATGGCTGTGAGCATGCCAGTGCACTCCAGCCTGGGTGAACTCAAGGGGGGTGGGGGGGGAAGGAGCTGCCCCTAGGGCATGCAGGTCCTTGGCAAACAGTTTTTGTAAGGCTTTTGCCAATGTAAATAATTTGAGTTACCCCAAATCAGTAAGTGACCACTATCCTGGTAGCTCAGTCTCACATAATTTCATGAAAGAAATACTGTCCTGACCAGCAGGGGTCATCCCTTCCCAGATCATCAATGTGGAGCTGGGCTCAGACACAGGGCTCCCCACGTATGAGTCTGGAGCACCAAGGGCATCTGTGCAATCCTGCTTATAGTGTCAGGTGGTAAAGTAAAGTAGAGTCCAAGGATGGTGGTGAATTGAGAGATACTGTTTAATGACTTAGTCTACTTTTGTTTTACTAATACTGACTAAAACTATTCCACAGCTGTCTTTGAACGTTCTTAGGCACAGCACCCTGGGAAAATTAAGTTCCTGATGAAGGAAAGCATGCTTATTTTTAGGTGTTCTAATGATAAAGAACATTTTCATTAGTTAATACATTTCTGGGATTTTGGTTTGTTTAACGTTACAGAGTCATCTATCTCTATGTGATTTTTTAAAAATTTCATTATGAACTAGTACTGAACAATTAGGATTGTATTGTAGAAAATAAAGCCTTTGGCTTTGGCAGTACAAGTGACATAAAATGTGGTAGCAAGATTTGCTACTTAAGAAATGTTAAAAACATTTCATTTAAGGAATTCATAAAATAAAATGTTGAATAGAGTGAATTATCCAAACATTCATTTATGAATGTTTACTACATATCTCCAAATTTGGTAGTACCTTATATGGTGAGAATAAAATGCACAATATCTAATATTAATTAAAAAAACATTGTAAACAATACAATTATATTTCTAATTAATTTAGAAAAAATAATGAACAGATGGTGGTATATTTCTAACCACATCTGGGTGTAGATGAAAATGCTCTGTCAGGTTCATCTACAAATGGCAGTGTATTTATTTATTTGAGTCAATGTATTTATTTATATATTTATTTGAGTCAGAGTCTCACTCTTACTCGCCCAGGCTGGAATGCAGTGGCACGCTTACAGCCACTGCAGCCTCAACCTACTGGGCTCAGGCGATCCTTCTGCCTCAGCCCTCCAAGTAGCTGGAACCACAGGCTCACTCCACCACACCCGGCTAATTTGTTTATTTATTTATTGTAGAGACGAGGTCTTGCCAAGTTGCCTTGGCTGTTCTTGAAACCTGGGTTCAGGCAATCCTCTTGCCTCGGGCCTCCCAAAGTGCTGGGTTTGCAGGTATGAACCACCGTGTCTGACTTGTGATTATTAATTTTAAAAGCTATTCAGTAGTGAAATAGTATGTATAAATCAAAAACAATAAGATTAAACATATAAGCACGTCTTGTTCTAAGGAAATCAGTGTACGTTTGGCTTCATTACTTGAAGGGCTCAAAAATTTCACAGGAAGATCAGTACCCTTCACTTGGGAAGTAATTTTGCCCAGTAAGATTGGACTAGCCAATGATGTATTAGCCTGTGTTTTCTGACGCTTGGAATGTGTAGTAATGGGGACTATCTTGACTCATCTGAGTTATCAACCAAGACTAGGTTAAGGTATCCTTCAATGTGCCCCAGAAGCATTATGCTTAACTCTCTTATGTCACTTAATGCCCTGTGTTGCAATTGCCTGCTTAACCTGTTTCCTCCACTGAACTGGAATTTTTCTTTTCTTCTACAAACAGTTCATGGGATGAATAAAAGTAATTTGTTTAACTCTTTGTTTGATGCATAGGTTTTTTTCTATAACATCCCAGAAAACAAGTTTTAGTCAGCTAGTTTATTTGCTTTCAGTGACAGGAACTTGTGACCTCTTAAGATAGTATCCCACCCCACTCTTTTTTGAGTACTCTAACTGTACTATATATCTTTTTCATTGCTAATTGTAAACTACTCCTCTAATTGTTCTGAAATCTATTAGTTTATAAATTATAAATTTTGGTCTTTTTTACTTTGGGGAGAGAAGAAAGAATAAAACTCCTTAGATAAAATAGATAACTTAATGAATCTGAAGGAACATTAAAAATCATTGAATTTATTCTCCTTAGTTTATAGATGAGATTCAATGAGACTGAAATTTTGCCCAGGGGACAGTAATAGGAACATAATCCCAGACCATATATACTATGGACTGGGTTGCCTGGGCCTTCAGCTTCATTTTCAAATGACTGAAGTCAACTATGCCCCTTCTTTAAGTCTTTCCAGTGTTTTCCATGTTCTGTTCTAAAAGGGCTTCTCTGGTAAAGTAAGTTTGAGAAAATAAAAGTTTAAACAGATTTCTTTACTACTTCTCAGAGACTTTAATACATTAATGTGCTCTGTGACTTCTTCAAGGAATGGCTATGGCATTTTTGAGTAATATAAATTAATATTGCAAGGAATTAATTTTCAGATAATACACTTTGGAATTTGTGACTCTATTCTAAACATACCCAGTTTTTTCAGGTGTTCTCACAATGAAGTAATTTGCTGACATTCCATGACTAATCTTGGCATGTTCAGAACCACATAGGAAATCTGTATGTAGACAAAGTAGAACATTAATAAAGGCTCAGTAAAATACTGGAGAGGCCTCTGACCAGACTTCACACTCTGTAGCCATCTGGAATTCTATCATTTAGTTGTTCATTTGGTCAAATAAAGTTCTTTTTTTTTTTAAGTTGATTGAACTCAGACAGATCTCCTCTTTTCTCCCTCAAATTTATTGAATTATAATTGGGGTACACTAATTATACATATGTAAAGTAGGCGATTTGGTTGGTTTTGACATACGTATACACATATGAAACCATTATCAAAATCAAGATCAATAAGTATTTCTGTTACCATAAAAGATTTTTGTGCTCCTCTGTAATACATCCTGCTCTCTGCCTTTCCTGGCAAGTGATCTGTTCTGTATCACTGAAGAGCAATGCTGGTTTTCTAGAACATTATATAAAAAGAATCAGGGAATTATACTTTTTTGGAGGGCTAGGGTGGCCTGGCTTCTTTTACTCAGTTTAATAATTTTGTGATTCTTCTATATTGTTGCTTATATATCAACACTTCCTGGTTTTTTATTGCAGATTAATTTTCCAGGTATAGCTAGTAACTCAATTATTTATCCATTTATCTGTTAATAAAGATCTGAGTCATTTGCAGCCTTTTATTATTAAAAATATAGCAGCTGTGAACATTCTTGAACAAGCATCTGTGGATTTTTCTGTTTCTTTGGGGTAAATACCTGGGAGTGTGATGACTAGGTCATTTTGTAGGCATGCTATGTTTTTAAAATCGTATATTTTTGTGCTATTAGGTCTTTAAAGTGAACTAGATGAGTTACCTTGCTCTTCTCTTACCTCTGAGAAGTAAGCACTCACATAGAGGAAATAGAAAAGACTATGAGAAAGGAAGTACCCTAGGAAGAAAGTGTGTCGAAAAAATGATTTGGATTCGCGAAGGACACGTTTTGCTAGGCTTCCAAATCTGTGTGCTGTGGGAAGTGAGGAGGAGAGAGTACTCAAGTGCCAGAATCCAAAGAATTGAATTCCTTCTTATTTTTTTTTTTTCTTTTTTGATAATAGATTTTTATTTTGAATGTAGTTTACATTTTATAAAATTGGGTGTTATTGTATATACTGCAAATAATTACAGGCATTTTCTTATATCAAATATTTTTCTTTTTTTTTTTTTATTGTGGCTTTTTACAGGTGAAACTTGTTTCTCCTGTACTGAGATTTCAAATGTTATTTTCCAATGATTCTAACTCTAATGATGCACACCTGTGTTGCTCTTGCATGGTACCTAGTGTGTCTTCTTCTACTGATGGCTCACACTGTCCATGATAGCCTTTCTGTTCCACAAGAGATTTAATGACAAAAAGAGCAGTGAGGGAATGTTCCCAACACAAATAAATGATAAATATTTAAAATGACGGATATGCTAGTTGCCCTGATTTGATGACTTATGTATTATATGTGTGGAAAAAACACTATGTGCCCCATAATATATACAATTATTATTTGTCAATTAAAAAAATAAAATAAATAAAAAGGCTTGACTGAAGAGAACATATATGCAGATACCTAATGTGAATTAGGCTTCCCACAGAATAGTATAGTACTTTGGATTTTAAAGTAATAATTTTTTGTACTTTTTAAATCAGCATGATTTAAGTTAAAAGGTATTTTTATACATTTTTATAGTTCCTGGTCTGACAGGGGTCTGCATGGTAGTGGTACTATTCCTCATGATTACAGCCTCTACATATGCAATAAGGTAAGTATCAGAATCATTATTTTGATGTTTACCTGCCAGACTGTTTAAATTTTTAAAAGATTATCTTCGTTTTCATATATAGAGAAAGTCTTGATTAACTAAAGTATTTAACCAATGTTATGTCCAGGCTAAGATACTATTCTGGGTAACTAAAAGTGAAGTATAGATGTTTCTCTAAAATTCTCTTTGGATTAGTAAATTTTCTGGGTTGGTAAGGAATTGTGTATGAAGAACTTATTTAAAGACCAAGGGAATTAGAGTTCTTCAGGATTATCCTTCTGAAGGATAGTGTATCTGTATGGGACGTGGAATTGAAATCAATGTATACACACAGGGACCTTGGGAGTTCCTAGAAACATATGACCTAAAATTATTTTATAGCTATTTTCTTAATATGAGTTTGTTTTGCTGTAATTTAACACAATGTTCTAAAAAAAAAAAAAAAAGCTTTGGAAACATGGTTGGTTTACATCTGCTAAAATGACTGGAAATATCTGCACTCATATTGATTATTTTGAGCAATTTCAGATATATATTATCTGGAACACTTCTACCTGTTATTTCTGATGGACACATTAAGTTTTTCAAAATATTTATAGTATCTTATATTTCTGATTGAATGGTTTAGTTAAAGCAAAAGGAAAAACAACATATATATTCTTATCTTCAAAAATTTTCAATCATTCTACTTGTTAAGCCATGAAATTTAATGTAAACACACAAATATGTGTATATGTGTGTGCTTTGAAAATAGTTGCGCAAGAATATAGTCAAATGAGTCTGTCTTTATTTGTAAAAACATTTATGCACACATGCATACACACTCAAAAATCTCACAAGTAAACTCACCAAATATTAACACTGTGTGCTTTGTAGTGTTTATTTCTGTAGATTTAATCCTTCTTGCTTTTGTTCACTCATTCTTCACCTCCTACCCCTACCAAAATTATTCTTTCTTTTCTTAAGCTTTCTCTCTCATGTATTTGTGTATTTTACCAAAATAGAATCATATAATATTATTATTATTATTTTTTACTTAAATGTATGGTATGAACATTTTTTCACATTACTAAATATTCGTCATTGTCTTTACTGATGGCATTGCACATCACTCTATAGGTAGTAGACATTGCTTTCCCAGTCCTGTAGCACTGGATGTTTTGGGTTGATTTTATTTTTTTAATATTCAAATTTTGAAACAAACACCTCTGTCCATATGCCTTTGCATACTTTCCCAATGATGTCTTGAGGAGAAATACCTAGATGTAGAATAGCTGGGCCAAATGGTGAGCACATTTTAAAAACCTTCCATAAGAATGAAAATTGCCTTAGAAAATAAAAAAGCAAATCACTAACAGTACATGAGGGTGACAATTTTGTGGGTAGCAATTTTATTTTTCTAAGGTAAAAGAATTTTTAAGAAACTTTTTCAGTTTTAGGAGTTCCTGAAGGAAAATTAAAGCATCTAACAATTTTTTGTTTTACAAGATTGAAGATATGTGGGTTTTACATCTAGGAAAAAAAATTCTTGAGAGTTTTGTCAAATGTAATATAAATATCAACTTCTCAACTGAGCTATTACATTCGCTCTCATAAACAATTTCTTGAGCATATCTTTTTTTTTTTTGAGTTGGAGTCTCACTCTGTCGCCCAGGCTGGAGTGCAGTGGCACATTCATGGCCACCCTAGCATTGACCTGCTGGGTTCTGGCAATCTTTCTGCCTTAGTCTTCCAAGTAGCTGGAACTACAGGCACACGCTACCATGCCTAGCTAATTTTTGATTTTTTTTGTAGAGATGAGGTCTTGCCAAATTGCCTGGGACGGTCTTGAACCCGTGGGCTCAGGCAATCCACTCGCCTTGGCCTTCCAAAGTGCTGCGATTACAGGCTGAGCCACCAAGCCTGGCCTGTTGAGCATATCTTAATCTTCATGTTTTAAAAATGTGTTTAAAGGAGATTGTAATACCTAATTTGCTGTTCTCCAAGCATTAGTGTGAGAATCATGGAATTCTGAAATGGATCATGGAGACAGACGCCTCTTTTCTTTTACCTTTTCTCTTTACCAGTGAGAAAATAAAGCATTAGATAAGTGAATGAACAGCTTTTCAATGTTTGATTTCTGATAGAGGAATGTAATCTGCTAATTCAAGAATAGTTTATTACAGGTCAATCAATTAAAATAATACATCTTATTAACAGAACAGGAATACAAATATTTTCTCATCTCAATTGATTTTTAAAATAGCAGTTATTAAATATGAACTCTAATTGTAGATTAAAATAATCATAGTAATTAAACTAAACATTACACGATTTCCTTTGTAGAATTAAAAAATATAAAAACCAGAATTGAAGTCATACTTGACAGTGAAGCACTAGATATATATGTATATATTTTAAATCTGGAAAAAGCCAAGGTGTTTTTAATTCCACCATTATTTACATATGGTAATAATTGAAACATTTGGAATTATTCAAAAAAATGCAACAACAAACTACCATTATTTCTAGAAAAGTAGATGTAATTGTCTGCCCAGAAATTCAAGAGAATTGAGGACAAATTTAGTATTAACACCAAATAAAAATGATGGAAAAAGGCCATTTAATATAAAATGAATATAAAAATAGCCCTTTTCTATACTAGCTATAATCCATTTGAAATGGAATAAAATAAAAACATACCACTCACAGTTGCAACGAAAACATAGAATGCCTAGGGATAAAACACAAGCTCACTGAGAGAAATATGTAGAGATTTAAATAAAAAACTAGATACTATAAAGATGAAGCTCCTATCAATTATCTTTTTAGGAATGTTGCAATTCCAGTAAAAATTCAAGACAGGTTATTATTATTATCATCGTTTTTGAATTTCGCAAAGTGATTACAAAGTTCGTCTGAGGGAACATCCAAGTATGCATTGTAAAGCATGAGTAAAAGGAGGGGATGTGCCTTCCTAAACATTAAAATGATTAAAAGAGAGTCGGGCTACCATTTTGCATTCCTACCAACAGTGGACAAGGGTTCCAACTTCTCCACTTCCTAACCAACACTTGTCATAGATAGAAAGATAGATGATAGATAAAGACAGAT
>CAUYQG010022632.1:0-52215 GCA_963574415.1 Tarsius wallacei
TGGGCTCAGCCTGTAATCCCAGCACTTTAGGAGGCCGAGGCGAGAGGATTGCCTAAGCCCATGGGTTCGAGATCCACCCAGGCAACTTGGCGAGACCTCGTCTCTACAATAAATCAAAAAATTAGCCAGGCGTGGTAGTGCGCACCTGTAGTTCCGGCTACTTGGAAGGCTGAGGTGAAAGGATCACTGGAGCCCAGCAGGTCGAGGATGCGGTGGCCGGGAGCATGTCACTGCACTCCAGCCTGGGTGACGGAGTGAGACTCCGACTCAAAAAAAAAAACAAAGAAAGAAAGAAAAAATAATGCAAAACTGTACCTTCGAATCAGTAGTTCTGGGGTAAAATTCAGGAATTTTCATTTTGTAACAAGCACCATTGGTGGCCCAGAGGCCAGCAGTTCATGAATGACATTTAAAAAAATAATCATCCGGAGCAGTGTTAGCTACCTACCCCTCTCTCCCAACACTGATTTGTAAATTATAGATATGATCTAATTTTTTATGCACAGACATCCACATTCTGTACATTGTGAAATATACATAAGAATGGGAGTTCAGTATTTTAGGATACCTTCAAGAAGAAACACACAGTATTTTATAAACATTAGAAACCCATGAATTGCACACAGTTTTGCTTTCAATAAAATGTTATTGATAGTTCTTTCAAAAATCGTCACACTGTCTTCCAAAGAGGTTGCACTGGTTTGCATTCTCACCAGTAGTGTAGATGGGTTCCTTTTTCTCCGCATCCTTGCCAGCACCTGTTGTTGTTTGTTTTGTTAATGATGGCATCAAATCATTCTACAAAAAAGATACCTGCACATGCATGTTTGTTGCAGCTCTATTCACAATAGCAAAAGACTACTGTGGACTGGATTTTTTTAAAAGTGGCACATATACCCAATGGAATATTATGCAGCCATAAAGAAGGACAAACATATGTACTTTTCAGCAACTTGGATGGATTTAGTGTCGATCATACTCAGTGATCTATCACAGAAACAAAGAACAGAGTACTATATGTTCTCACTCATAAGCAGACCTTGAACAATTATCATAATACTATAAGAAAGGGATTGGCAGTGGTGAGAAACTGCCAGGGGAGGGAGGGGTGGAATTGGCAGTTGAGGGAAACTGCCAGGGGAGGAAGGGGTATACCTCATCAACAAGGGTACCTGCACAATGAACATTTGTATACCTAACCCTGAATTGTACCCCACATCTTTAAAATAAAAGGAAAAAATTAAAAAAAGAAAGAAAATCAAGTACCAACTTACTCTGGACCCTACTCTGAGTCACCCCAATTACAATTTGGCCTTTTTCTTATTCACTCATGAGAGAGAAGGCAACACCCTTGGTGTCCTTACTCAGCTTCGTGGAAGCCAACACCACCCCATTGGCT
The DNA here is from genome assembly GCA_963574415.1 of Tarsius wallacei. Taxonomy (NCBI): domain Eukaryota; kingdom Metazoa; phylum Chordata; class Mammalia; order Primates; family Tarsiidae; genus Tarsius; species Tarsius wallacei. The sequence goes on from CAUYQG010022632.1 coordinate 1,400, forward strand.
AATATAGTCAACAGCCAACCCTGAAGCCCAGGGGCTTCCCTTACTAAAGTGAACATCAGTATACCTAATGTTCCACCCTAGTAAAGATGACTAAAAAGATAGTTATGAGCTCTCCACTCACATTTAATGTCACTCACTCTGTGGAAGCCCTTAAGTCCCACCATACTCAGTATCCTTTTGCCAACTGCCTTACCAACTATGAAATCTTCCTTGTTTCCCCCCCAACCTCACCCAAACTTGCTGCAACATTCTCAACTCTACCATCTTCTTTTCTGCTTCCAATGATCAGATTCCTCACGACTGTGCTGCTCTTGTAGACCAACCTCAACATCTCAGTGAGACCTTCATGAGACTCCCCTTTCTAACCTGGGCTACAACTGGCTTGCATATGGATCCTTGCTCAGAAGCCCTACAGGTTTCTATCAAACAGACTATGCTGTTACTTCTCTTCATGAAGTGATTGAGTTCGGTTTCGCTGCTGGTGCTAACCACGCCCAACAGGTCAAAGTCCATGCTGTAATGAATGCCCTTGGCTAAAAAGTCACTATGCCTTTGGAGTGGCCCACGATTTTGGTATGCTCTGGAAACAACGAGGCTTTCCAACTTTTGCTGGTCAAAGGATGAAAAGCAAAGACTATGTTTAGCTCTCCTTCAAACTATATGGGCTCCTAAAAACTTGGCAGTTATTAAGGCACAGGTTGATCTCTCCACTGACAATGCTGAGACTCTTGGCAATCATACAGCAGACAAAGCTGTTAAAATAGCCACCTCCCTAGCTATATCCACTACCTCCGATTGTTGTCTTCTTCCCCTTGCTCCTTCTCTAGGCCTCAATTCATTATTTACCTCTCAGGTTAACATCTACATGTCTAGTGATTGAGCTCTGTCACTGGCAAAAGGAAGAGGAAAATGAATTAAATATGGCTATATATTTTTTATCAGAACACATTGCTATGGTTGAGATCCAGCCTATGCCCTGCCTTAACTCAAAATTGCCAGTGGACCAAATTTTCCCTCATTGAGGACCTCACACGTTGGAGTCCTCATAATATGATTCAATGAGAGAAATCCAAAATGGTCACCATGGAGCAGCAGACTAGTGCTGCTCTCACTGAGCAAGGCAGAAAGTAGGGTTCCTGCTGCCAATTAAATGGGCACACCTTGAACCCTTTGGACGTGTGAAATACATACACCAAGCGAAGGTCTCTTTGAATATACAGAGACCAGAAAAAGACAGCGAACATGGGAATTCAGGAGCCCCATCCCCCACCGTGCCCCAGGCTCACACAAGAACTGAAGACCTGTCCAGCAGTTGAAAGTGGGTGAGTGAGCCAAAGGTATTTTGGAGACAGTTCACTGCCTCCCAGTCATGTGCGGGTCATTGCTACTATGCAGGATGAGTCCTGGGAACGATGCAGGACTTTGAGCAACTGCAGCCCATGTGTAATTGGAAAAAGACCTGCACTGAGGCAGCCATGGTGAGCGAGGCTTTCTGTTGGACTGGTGACTCACTGGTGGGAAGAGTCTGTCTGTAGAGTGAACTCAGAAGATGCACACTGCCAGCAGCTGGTGTTCATCCCTCCCGTCAGATCAGGAAGAAACCCCTCAAGCCCTGTGTCCCAGCAGGGTGGAGCCCACCCTGTCCTCTGTGGCAGAAAACCCGCTCTATTTCGAGAGCAGAGTGTGGATCTGAATAGGGAGGGTGCTACACAAAAGACACCCAAAGACTCTTAGTGGGAAGGCACCAGGGCTGTAGACCACAGTCAGCAGACAGGAGATCTATCTCCCTGCTCACTACCCACAGAGTACTAGCATTGGGTGCTGAAGTTTGGTCTGACAAGTTTAGCAGCAGTGAGAAGTTCTGCAATGATGGAAACCTACCACAGGGTGGAGCAAGAAGCAAATGTGAAAGCCCCTCCCTTTTTTACTCAGAGGCATATATCAAACCACAGAAAGCACTCTAGAACAGATCAAAACCCCCAGTGCCCAGAAGAGATAAGATAGACAAATGAGACCTCATCAGACTGACAAGTTTCTGCAAAGTCAAAGAAACCATCAAGAGAGCAGGGAGGCAGTCCACATTGGGAAAAAATTATTCGCCTACTGTATATCTGACAAAGGTCTAACATCTAGGATCTACAAGGAACTCAAAAGTGCCGAAAGGAAAAAAACAAACAGTCCATTACAAGGTGGGCAAAGGATACGAATAGACACTTCTCAAAAGAAGACATGCAGCCAACAGACACATAAAAAAACGCTCAACCTCAGTAGTCATCAAAGAAACGCAAATTAAAACCACACTGAGATACCACCTATCTCTACTCAGGAAGACCATCATCAATAACTCAAAAAACAACAGATGCTGGAGAGGATGCAGGGAAAAGAGGACACTTCTACCCTGTTGATTGGAATGTAAACTGGTACAACATCTGTAGAAAACAGTTTGGCAATTCCTAAAAGATCTAAAAATTGACCTTCCATATGACCCTGCAATATATACCCAGAGGAACTCAAATCACTCTATGAAAAGGATACCTGCACACACATGTCTATTGCAGCATTATTCACAATAGCAAAAACATGGAACCAACCATGCTGCCCGTTAAAAGAGGACAGGATTTTAAAAATGTGGTACATATACACGATGGAATATTACACGATGATAAAGGACAAAATTATGAACTTCACAGCAACTTGGATGGACTTAGAGTTTATAATACTGAGTGATCTATCACAGAAACAAAGAATTGAGTACCACATGTTCTCACTCATAAGCAGACCGTGAACAATTATCATAATACTATAAGAAAGGGATTGGCAGTAGTGGGAAAATGCTGGTGGGGGGGGGAGTAGGATTGGCAGTAATGGGATACTGCCAGGGGAGGGAGGACACACCTCATCAACAAGGGTACCTGCATAATGAACATTTGTATACCTAACTCTGAATTGTACCCCACATTTTAAAAATTAAAAACAAAACAAAACACGAAAGTTCAAAGAAAAATATTAGAGAGAAGGAGATGAATGCACGGGACCAATAGATAGCTGAAAAATGGGTGGGAGTATGGTAGAGTACATTATGAAGCATCTGACCCTTCAGATTCTTCCCCAAGAGTTACATCACCAGAGCTCTTCAGTTATGAGTCCTTAAGTTTTACATATGGTATAAAACTTCTAGCTTCCCCGAGTAATGAAGTAATTATTACTATTGCTATAATTGTGAGTTTAAATGTAAGTGTGAATATTAGTAAAGATACACACTCTGCTTATAGAATCTAAAAAATCTAAAAAAGCTCACTGGCCCCAAAAGGGTAGAAGTTTATTTCTTGTGTAACAGCCATAGTCTGATAGTCCAGGGAGGCTAGGGTAGGTTAGGAAGTTCTGCACAGCAGACTCAATTTCCTCCTACCCTGTTGCTCTACCATGTTCTAGGGCTGTTCCATCCATTATGGCAGCCACCACCTATATCCAGTTCTTGAAATGTGGTAATCCAAACAAGGATATATTGCAGGGATAAAATAAGCACCTTATTTCAAAGACTTTGGATGAAAAGAAAGACTGTAAGATCTCATAATCTGATATTGAGCCTGGGCGTGGTGGCTAACATGTAATCACAGTGTTTTGGGAGGCTGAGGCAGGAGAATCACTTGAGGCCAGGAGTTTGAGACCAGCCTGAGAAACAGCAAGACCCTGTCTCTACAAAAAATTTGAAAATTAGCCAGATGTGGTGGCAAGCACCTGTATTCCCAGCTAGTTGGGAAGCTGAGTCAGGGTAATCATTTGAGCCTAGGAGTCCAAGGTTACAGTGAGCCATGAATTGTACCACTGTACTCCAGTCTGTGTGACTAAGACCCTGTCTCTTAAAACAATACATAATAGTAATAAAATAATGTCATATTGATTGCATTTTGAAATAATATTCTGGAAGTATTGGGTTAAAAATATGTTATTAAATTTAATTCCGGCCAGGCTGGGTTTCATCCCAGCACTTTGGGAGGCTAAGGCAAGTGGATTGCCTGAGTCTGTGGGTTCGAGACCAGCCCAGACAACTTGGTGAGACCTCGTTTCTACAATAAGTCAAAAATTAGCCGGGCGTGGTAGTGGTAGTGCCTGCCTATAGTTCCAGCTACTTGGAAGGCTGAGGTGGAAGGATCACAGGAGCCCAGTAGGTTGAGGCTGCAGTGGCCGGGAGTGTACTCCAGTCCCGGCAACAGAGTGAGACTCCAACTCAAAAAAAAATTTTTTTAATTTCATCTCTCTCTCTCTCTCTCTCTCTCTCTTAAACATAAGAGCCATAGTCTGATAGTACAGGGGGGCTAGGGTGGGGTAGAAAGTTCTGCACAACAGACTAAATTTCCTCCTACCCTGTTGCCCCACCATGCTCTAGGGCTGTTCCATCCATTATGGTAGCCACTACTTATATCCAGCTCGTCAAATGTGGCTAGTCCAAACAAGGATATATTACAGGTCTCACTTTGTTACCTAGGCTAGAGGGCAGTGGCACGATCACAGTTCTTCACAGTCTCAACCTCCTGGACTCAGGCAATCCTTTCACATCAGCCTCCTGAGTAGCTGGGACTGCAGACATGCACCACCATGCCTGGCTACTTTTTTCTTTTACTTTTGTGAGACAAGGTCTCATTGTGTTGACTAGGCTGATCTCAAACTCCTGGGCTCAAGCAATCCTCCTGCCTCAGCCTCCCAAAGTGCCAGGATTACAGGTGTGCAGCGCCGTGTCTGGTCCTCATCCATTTTTAAAGCTTAAAAAATGTTTAATTACACTTGTGACTCACATATATTTTTACAGGCCAGTGCTGTGCTAGAATGTAGACTCTAGAATCTGAATGGTACATGTTGACTGACAGCACCACATACATGGTAAACTGGCAGGAAAACAAGAAAGAAAAAGTAGAGGGCAGATAATTTACTGTTAAAAAAAAATGATGCGTGATTTGCACATGTCAATATATTCACCTTCCAGTGGCCACATGACCTCACTAAACAGCACAGAATGCAAATGTGGTGTGGATGGTCAGTCATATGCCATACTGGAAAGAAAGAAGAATGGATTCTGGGGCAACAGATAACAACAGCTATCTGTCACAGGTATGTTTCTAAAAAGAGGTAGAAAGGAGTTGAAAGGACGTTTCTGGGTGAAGAGATGGGGGGATATGAAGCAGGAGGACATTCAGAAACCTAATGAAAACTAACCAAATGAATATTTCAACATCTGGATTGAGAAAGTTAAGGAGGAAGAGATAAACAGTGGCTCAGGTCAAAAGGAGATTGGCAGGAGGAAAGATGCTCTTGTGCTTTAGACAGTGGGAAACAGGAAGGGAGGAGGGATCTTTGTATAGCCAACTTCCTGATTCTGTAATCAAGAACCAGGAAGTCTGGTTATGGCTTTGCTCTCAAATGTTGGAGAACTGATAGGAGAAATCAAAAGTGAACTGAGGTCCAAAGAGCTTGAAATTGCCCAGGTTAACAGGAAGGGAAAGTAGACAATTATGGCAGGAAGGAAATGTGGTGATGGTGTCCCATGAAGAGGGTAACTTAAACACATACCTTGTTTCCAACATCTTCCCAACTCCTTTTCTGTTGAGATGCTACAAAAGAAGGCAAAGAAGGCCTAGGACACTATGAGGCTGTAGATTCTAAGAGGATCTTCCAGGGAGAAGATAAATTACCTTCAGAGTAGAGTGCTTAAACCTCACTGAGGCCAGAGATTAAAAACCAGATCATGTGATTCTCTGAGGAACCAGATGACTCTAACTCTCCTCAGATCGCAGCTGTGGCTACTTGTATTCTTGTTGTCCTAGGAAGGTCTGGCAGTCCTTGTTCATTCAAGATGACTAGAGGAAACTCCACTGGATGACTGAGTTATTAATGTCTATGGTTGAGACAGAGCTACCTCTTTTTTTTTTTGAGTTGGAGTCCCACTCGATTGCCCAGACTGGAGTGCAGTGGCCGCTCCTGGCCACCGCAGCCTCGACCTGCTGGGCTCCGGCAATCCTTCCGCCTCAGCCTTCTGAGTAGCCGGAATTACAGGCGTGCGCTACCACGCCCGGCTAATTTTTTTTTTTTTGATTTATTGTAGAGATGAGGTTTCGCCTGCCCAGGCGGGTCTCGAACCCGCAGGCTGAGGCAATCCACTCACCTCAGCCTCCCAAGGCGCGGGATTACAGGCTGAGCCACCGAGCCCGGCAGAGCTACCTCTTATACACAGGAAGGTCTGGGAGCAAAGAGACTTCTTCTGTCCAAGAGGGTGGTTAGATTTTGACAGGGAATTTAGCACCAGTTCATGAGGGCAAAGTTTTCTTATTTTTTCTACTACTGACTGTTTGGCACTGCTCTGGAGACCTTAGGGCTTTAGCTGATTACCAAGGCGATACCAAACCATAACCAGCTTCAAAAAGCAACAATTCACATAAGGAGTCTTAGAAACCACATGTAGGGATAGTAAGTTGGCTTCCAGTGAAGTTGAACTACTGGAAAAGTAGGAAGAATACTTTAAAATTACTTTTATGGTAAAACAACTAGAGCATCAAAGAAGACCAACTAAAACAAAAAGTTGTATTTGAAATGAAAAAGCAGTGGTGGTCTGGAGATCATTTGGAAGAAATACTAGTAAATAATAATAAAAAAAAGAGGTGGAAATCATGGAGGGAAGATAGGAGAGATATATATATATATATACATATATATATATATATATATATGAAGTCAGGAAACCAAATATTCAGATGACAGAATGTTCAAAGGTGAAAAAGTAATACACAGAGAAGAAAGAATTGGAAGAAACTTTTCCTAATTTGAAAGAAAAAAATTGAGTGAACATATTAAAAATCTTATCAAGATTAATGATTCTTATTAAAATGAATGGAAACACACATGGACAGATTCTGGTGAAAATTCTGAATTCCACAGAAAAAGAGAAAACACTAGAAACTATACAAAAGGGGCAAAGAAAGACTAGTTTCAGACTTTTTATTAATAACACTGGCTGAGAAGAGAACAGACCTAAAAAAAAAAAAAAAAAAAGAGTTACACAGCAACGATATAATTAATCTCCTTCAGAAAAAAAGAAATATTTAGATAAGCAAATATGCATATTTTATGCTGCCCAAATACTCTATCCAAGGAAATTACCCAAGCATGTAATTAAATCAAATTCAATTAAAACTAACCAAGTGCAATTAAACCAGAACAAAGATCTCAAGATAGGGGATGATGAAAAAGAGAGAGCATAATGGTGCACAATACATTTTGAGCACAAATAAATATGTTTGTGGTGTAAGTGTTGAAACCAAAAGAGCATCTAGGCTGGAACAAAATGTTATAAATTACCCAAATAAAACCTGTATGGCACAGGAGAGTGGGGGAGAGGGTGACTGACATAAACTTTCTTAAGGGTGTGAGGAGAGTGGGAGATGTTAATAAGGAAGAGTTCATCTTGGAGAGCTGGGGGAAGGAGTATGCAAGTAAGTTGTCTTGATGAGGTATATGATTATTTTTTATAAAATGGAGACTTATATGTGGAATTGTGATAATTATAACCAGAAAATAACCATTATGAAATTTCAAAAATTGTAAGAGTTAGAAAGGAGGAAGAAATGCTTTATCATGCCTCCAAAGGTCAAAAAAAAAAAAAAAAAAACGGAAAAAGAGGAAGCAAAGTTAAATAAGCAGTAACAATAACTGCAATTATAGGATGATATCAAGAAGACTTGGTGTGGTAGCTCACTCTGAAATCCCAGGACTTTGGGAGGCTGAAGCAGGGGAATCGCTTGAACCCAGGAGTCTGAGACCCGCCTGGGCAACTTGGTGAGACCTCATCTCTACAATAAATCAAAAATTAGCCGGGTGTGGTAGCGTGCTTCTGTAGTTCCAGCTCCTTGGAAGGCTGAGGCGGAAGGATCACCGGAGCCCAGTGGGTCGAGGCTGCGGTGGCCAGGAGCGGCCACTGCACTCCAGTCTGGGTGATCGAGTAGAACTCCAACTCAAAAAAAAAAAAAAAAAAACTTAATAGTAAAATTTTTTAAAAATTAGAGCTAAAAAGAAATCTTGCTAACTCCCTACAAGTGATTGAACATATTATTTTCTTACATACAAACTTTAATATATCAACTACTGCTTTCAGGCAAGTTACTACCAACTAGCAGTAATAGATGTAGTAGAATTCCACATGTAATTCCACATAAAAATATTTTCTTCTATTTTGGATATAAAGATAATATTTTCCAATAATAACTTTCATTAACTAAGCTACTAGGGTAAATTTTACTTTACTTCAGTAAAATCTCCACTTTCATAAATCCAGAAAAATCAAATATATTTCCAGTAGAAGCATCACAAATGAAGAGATTTACACAGATGTAACATCAACTTCTCCAACACATAGGCCTTAAGGAGCTATTTAAAATGAAATAGTGCTTCACTTTGTCAAAGTACATATCTTAATCAAAGACCTAACAACATTAATTCTGTATTTATATAGAGGAATAGTATCTACATAAAGAAAAAGAATCTTCAAAGAGAAACTGGGATCAGATAGAAATAATTTAACAACCCTCAATCACTATGAATTACAAACTTACCTCAAGTTGACCTCCCCATGCAGCTGTGTTTACAATATCATCACAGTACTTTCCAAACTCTTCTGCAGAGAACAGATTAAAAAATGGCACTTAATAATTTTCGTAACTCAATGCTACAAGATACCTTTTATAGTTCCCACAATTCCTGATGAAAACGCCCAAGTTATAAAAATCCTCCTTCTCTACTAGTACCCTCCAGAACCTAATCTACCTCCCAGACCCAAACTAAATTCAGCCAACTTTTTACCGCCTTTCCATCCAAGAGCAAAGCAATTTATTTCTGCTTCTCTCCCTCAGTCTGAAGCCCAGGAACTTTACCTAACATAACAAATCTACTTCTTTCTCTTCATTCCAAGCAATCACCCCTCATCCCACCAAAGCTGCTGTCATATTTACTATCCTGACATGTGTCCTGAAGCCCAAACCTACAAACAGAATAGTATGGAAGACTAAAAAACACAGCCCCTATATAATCAGGATTACAGTAGGACTCTATGAGAAATGAGCAAAGAGAATTAGGGTAAACTACAAATGAATTGAAATTCCTTCCTCAGAGGTGGCATCAGATAGTGCCTTCACTTGCAATTTTGGAAGCACTTATTTACAAAGAAAGGGTTTCTCAGATCAGTTCTGAGGGGAGAAATAAAAGACCTAACCACTAAGTTCACAAAAGGCATATCTTGTATATAACATCTTTTTAAACAGCAAGTTAAAATGCAAATCAAACATCCTGTTCTGGGCGAGGAGGAAGAATTATTGACACAGAAGAAAACTCTGTGCCATAGGTTTGTCTCATTCCCTGTTAAATCCTCAATGTTCAAGACAGTGCCTAGAATAGTGCCTGGTACACAGTGGCTTTCAATAAATATTTGTTGAATGAATGAAGATAATTAAGTTATTTGTCATTTTCTCTGACTCTGGACACTGAACTGCCAACTCCTATCAAAGGCCCTACTATTAACAGAGTTGGGAAGTCTCAATAATTTGGTAATCACTTTGAAGATAAAATACAGAAGAGTCATTTATCATGCTACCTCTACAAATATCAAGATATATGGAAAAATGTGTTTCATGTGTCACAGCAAACTCCAATTATTTAGAAAACAGCATTGACCTATGACAGCAAGAGATATGTTAACATTTCCAAATTAATTGAAATTAATTGGTTACAGAATTAGATGTACTCACAGACGTTCTTGAGATCAACAGATACTCAGACCATACACACTAAAGGAGATCTAATTGACTGCCATGCTCATTCTTAGCCATTCTGCATCATGCTCACCTTCCCCCCATGAGGGGCAGACTCCACTAAAGGAAAATAAACCTTAATCATCCTCTCTCCTGGCCTTGTTCCAGTGGATGGGGCCAGACCTGCCACCTTCTCTCAAGGACTGCATCTATTCCATTCTTTACCCCCTTGAAACACTTTCATATTTTTACTTACTTACTTTCTCATTTGCTACTGTTGTACTTTTTTTTTCACCTCACCATAAATATTTTATCTTAATTATAAAAAGTATTATACAGAATTAAGCAAATTATTAACTCTGCTGATTTTGGTTATGCAAAATCAAATTTTATTTGAATACTAGTCTTCCTAATTATAGTTCATTAAGAATAAAATTAAATTTTCCAGGCATAGGATAAAAGGGGGAAATAGTTTTCTTAATAGTTTTCCTAATTTATATGGTCTTCAGGCCATATAAATATGTATTTCCAGAGGCTGGCCAAAGCTTACCTTCTTCTATTTTTAACTTTGTCAGAAATGAACTTAACACATTTTTTTCAATAATGATTATTCCCATTCCTGTTTTTATCTTATATAAAGCAATTTCCATATTTTAACTACAAAATGATTATGTACATAAAGAAATCTTAGTGAAGTAAAATATACCAACATCTACTAAAATTATAAAAAATCATTCTTTATTGCAGCATTTTTCACAGTAGCAAAAACATGCAACCAACCGTGCTGCCCATGAAAAGTGGACTGGATAAAAAAATGTGGTACATATACATGATAGAATATTACACAGCCATAAAGGACAAAATTATGGATTTCCCAGAAACTTGGATGGATTTAGAGTCTACAATACTCAGTGATCTATCACAGAACTGAGTACCAAATGTTTTCACTTAGAAGTGGACCCTGAACAGTAATATTCTAAGAAAGGGCAGTAGTGGGAAACTGCCAGGTAGGGGTTGGAGAACATAACATCAATAAGGGCACCTAATTTCAAACCAGGCAAAGTAGGGACCAAAAGGAGGCCCAAACTTTCCCTGTAATGACAATTTGTACACCTAATCCTGAATTGTATCCCACATCTTTAAAATTAAAAAAATAAAATAAACAGAAAAAAGAAAGATGCCCGCTGGGTAGGCCAAGTAATAATAATAATAATAATAATAATAATAATAGGGTAAGCCAACTAATAATAATAATAATAATTCTTCCTAAATATTTAAATGCTTTTTCCTCATAAGAACTGTATGGGTTCTTCTTGTGCCCAGTCCCAAGAAGCAATTTGTTTAAAAACAACCACAACCACCAAAAGCAACAAAATGTAGTAAACAAAAATAAGTTACCTAGGTTACACATATTTCCTGTATTAGGGTTTGTTAAAAATGGCAAAAAGTCTTCCACATGGCTTTGCATATATTCAGCAGTTTGACTTCTCAAGGCAGCCACAGTCAAAGTACAATTCTGTTCTTTCAGTTGATCTTCAATGGCTCTATACATACAGTGGCCATCAGATGGAATCTGTTTAATTTCCAACTGTCTATCTGCCAATATTTGAGCAAGTTTTTCACTTTCTATATGTCTGGCTCCAGATAAGTTCTCAATTTCAGCTTCTGCTATCCTTTCTTCTCGCTCCTTCTCCAATGCAGCTTTCTTTTCCTACAAAGAGGAGAGCACAGGAAAAAGCATTTAAAGATTTAGGAAGAATTATTATTATTATTATTAGTTGGCTTACCCTATTATTATTATTATTATAATTAGGACTTTCTCAATTACTAAGGCGATGGAGACTTGCCACTTTTCTCCGTTTTCCCACAAGCACCATCACATTGAACATCTCATCACTTGGAGGATTTTCTACAGGGTGAACCCCTTTAAGGGCATAATATCGTACTCATCTGTGTGTTCCAAGCACCTTGCTCTGTACTGGAACACTAATATGTTCTTTAACATCTACTTAAAAATTACATGCCAAGTTTCTAAAAACTTTACTTACTGATTTCAAAGTACTATTTTAAGACTAAGTTGTCCTAGGCCTTAAAGCACATTATTATTATATTTAAGCCCAGGATAATCCAAGATTCTCAACTTATCACTCTACCAGTGAGTTAACATGCTAAAGCCTTTAGAGGCATATACGCGAACACTCTTTTTATCTAGTTGTTTAAAAAAGTGTGCATAGGCATATACATATTTAATAAAGTTTAATAAAGCAACAGGTTAAAACATTCATCTTTTAAAAAAAAATTAAAATAGTACAGATAGACTAGAGCTCTTTCCCCTAAAAACCACTGCTAGGCCAGTATTTGCTCTAGTGGTGTGGTGTGTATCCATCTAGATTGTATTTCTATGCATTTAAGTAAATACAGTATACTCGTAAAAAATGTATACAATTTTAACAAAAAATATTATTATACATTACATTCTGCAATTTGTTCTTTATTCAAATGTCTTAGGAGATCCTCCCATGGCAACATATGCAAGAATGGGTGAGGTGAAGGCAATGAGAGATTTGTGAGATGAAGGATAGGAGGTTGGGTAAAAGGCTGGAGAAGAAGGAAGAGAAAAAGATCCTGACACCTGGGCTAGTAGGGATCAAAATCCAGAAAGTACTATATGTTTCATAGCTAAAAACAGTTCACAGAACTAGAGTACCAGAGAAAAGTGTCATGAGATAAGGTTGGGGTCAAAATAGAAAGGCAGATAGAAAGTTAATATACATTAAGTCAATGATTACATAGTATTAAAAAAAACTGGAAGGAAACAGACAAAATATTTATAGTGCTTCTCTCTGGAAGACAGGATTCCAAAATCTATCCAGTTTTATATTTGTATGCTTGTGTCTGTGCGCTTTTCTGCATCTTTCTACTTCCCTACCATATATTTTACTTGTACATTCAGGGGAAAACTGCTTTTCAATTTAAGAGAATACAAAGTTAAACTAAATTCTATAAACTTTGATATTAGTAGTAATTACAGTGAAGAATTTGGTAAACAGAAAGTAGGAAAATGTAAAGACTTCCATATTCCTAGCTCTAACTCCTCCTTGGAACAGAAGAAGTGAAATGAAAGGTAAATTTCAATTAAACTTACTGCTGTATGCTTGCACTACCTGCATGTTATGTGCCATGATAGATGAACCTGAAGTGATTTCTTAATCAACTGCATCAAAAGCAGTAGTATCTCTATAAAACATAAGCCTATTTAAGTTTTTTCCTCCCATGACAAAAGTAACACGAACAAATATATGGCACTGCATATCTACAACTGTGGATCACAGAGGCATAAAATCTTAAAACACAAGATGGCACTATTACTTTATAAAAGGCTAAAGAACAGTTTCAGAGGGGAGAGGAAGAATAAGCACCTTAGGTGTCATCTAATCCAAAACCCCTCATTTTCCTCTTCTGAGGAAACAGCACGCAGAAAGATTTCCAAAGGCCATACAGCTGGTTAGAGCAGAGCGGGGACCAAGGACAACACAGAGAGCTCCTTCTATCCAGGCACCTGAATCAGAATAAAAGTTGGAGCAGATGGGAGCTGGAGTTAATGATGTCAAGTACTATTTACTGGCAGAGTGGCACTTATACTACTGTAAAACTATTTAAGCGTCTAAAATACTAATTCTAATCAATTCAGTGTTTTCCCTCATATTTTGCTTTAGCAGTACAAAGCAACTGAGTTTCCTTCCCAGGACACTAGGTAAGAAATCTATTGGACTCTTTTTCCAGAAAAGTATAGCATCCCAAGAGTACTAGGTACTATAGTTTATACAACCATAGTACTGGAGATACAATGGCACCAATAAGGTCTAATAAAAACGGTTTAAAAGATGAAAATAGCATGTAAGTCAAAAACATATTGTTGATAAAACTAGAGTCATGTGATAGAGTAATACAGTGAAAACAAATTGAGGAATATTAAGAGCTGGGCACTAGTCCTGGGTTTTTAATCAAACTTTCAGTATACCATTGAAATAACCTGGGTCTCAGCTTTATTAGTAAAACAAAGAAACTGAACTCAATTTCATTCAAATTTCACATTTTTGGAACCTAGTTCTTTCAAGTTCTACTTTGGACTCCTTCTACCATACCAAAAAGCATCTAAGTAGTTTCAATGAAATAAAATACTTCTAAGTCTTTCTAGATTAAAAATAAGAGGTGAGCTCTACAATATTCCACAATAAATCTTCATAAAATTTGATCATGTTTTCCTGTCAGAGCTGTATCTTTCCCAAAGATAAACATCATTAGTTTTGGCTTTTTATTCCTTAGTGTTTTTGACAAAAAAAGGGGGGGGGTTCTAAATAATCTAATACTCAATTGCCCACCCTGAATTCAAGTTATGTTTTCTTAAGCATTAGAAACTTTTAGTGTTTTTTGTTCCAGAATTCCATTGATATAACACAGTAAAGGCAACTGGGCATTACTTCTAGAACACTTTCTCTGCCAAGTATTAAAGTAGCTGGCTATAAAAGATAATAAATATTTTGAGTGTATAGTTGAAAAAGGTATTTATTTCAGTTGTGCAGTATCTTAGAAAAAAGTAACAAAATTTTTAAGAGCATTATGGAAGTATGTTTTTATTTGTTTTGTTGCCTAAGGGTTCAGGTGGGGATGAACAAGTTTTGATAAAGACAGGATGGAGTTGTGTCCCTAGAATGAACTACTGTAAGATGTATTAATTACTAAGTAGAGATAATTCCAATAAATATTGTTAGGCTACCAGCATGTAAAACTTCTGTCCTTTGTTTCTGATCTACAAAAGTTAGATGACAATTGTGGGATCATCACAAAAAAAAGTATATTTAAGCAGATTACCTCCAATATCGCACCAGATCTAAATTTTATGATTCTACAAAATTCACAACTGTAATTATTTACTCATGAATAAAATTTTAAGCCAGGCACGGTAATTCACACCAGCACTTTAGGAGGCCGAAACAATAGGATTGCTTGAGCCCAGGACTAGCCTAGACAACATAGTAAGACCTCGTCTCTACAAAAAAATTTTTTTTAAAAAGACAGGCATGGTAGCACACAACTGTAGTCCTAGCTACTCAGAAGGCTGAGGCAGAAGGATCACCCAAGTCCAGGAGGTAGAGGCCGCAGTGAGCTGTGATCATGCCACTGTACTCCAGTCTGGGTGACAGAGTGACATCCCAAACCAAAAAAAAAAAAAAAAAAGAATAAAATGTTATACTAGTATGAGAAATGTTTGACTTTAACTTTCAAACAACTTTGTCAACTTTGAAACAAAACACACTGCTCTTAATTTTAATTTTGTAAGAGGCATACTATGTAGTACTTTACACAATAAGCGATATTATTATTTGTTCACTCATTAGTTCTCCAGGCTTTGTGTTAAGGAATTTGGCAATAGTATATTATTTAATATTCCCAATAACCCTATGAGGTAGGTATTATTTGTCCCCATTTTATAGATGTGAATGAAACTAAGACTTAAAAGACTATTACACAAATTATAGCAGTAAATGAAATTAAAACCACATCTGACAATAAACTCCATGCTCGACCAAATTACAAACTATCATAAGCTGCAAAATTAGTTTAAAAATATGCATTTAAATCCTAGAACACATCAAGTGTTAGTAAAAATACCTGTGAATAAAAAGATTTGATTTAATCCTCTTTTTCTTTTACAAAATCAGAGGGCCTTACCCTGACCCATCTAATCTCATTTCCATAATGCTGGTATCATGAACTCGCTACTTCAAATAAATCAGTTTCCTTATAGCTCTTCAATAATGCAATATTTCATTCTCACATATTTTTTTTGTGCATGCTGTTTTTCCCATTTGGAATATCCTATCTAAATAATTATATCTCGTTCACATTCCAACCCACTATTCAGCACTTATATAATGAACTTTTCCTTCTTTAAATTTTCATCACAATTAACCATTATATAGATACTTACACAATTCTCCAAGAATTTTGTATGCCTACATGTCTTAACTTCTAGCTTCAAATCCTTGTTTCTCACTGAATACCATAGTTTTCTAACCAGGGTTGTACATCAGAATCACCTGGACCCACACTGAAGATTCTGAATTACTAAGTCTAGGCTAATACACTTGAAAAAAAAATCCTTTGCACTCCTGCTTCTCAGCCCCACCTTTCTGTGAGAACTACAGTCAGGATATGTTATTTCATATTGTCATAGGCCTATTTTTTTGCTCTATAAAATGGGAATAAGAAATTCTACTTCACAGGATTATTGTCAGAACTAAATGAGACTTCATACAAGCAGCTTAGTATAGTATCTGACACATAGCAAGTGCTTATTAAATGTTAGTTTAGATCCCTTAACAAGAAACTCCATTTTTTCATTTCCTTTTTATATAACACCTAAGAAAGTATTGAGTACACAGCACTAACTTATATACTTGGTGACATGACTTTCATACCCGTCTCTTTTGTGCTTTTGATATCCGAGGTGGATGATTCTCAAGTACCAAGTTTGAAACATTAACAGCAACAGAATCTATCTGAAGAAAACAAAAAGTATTAACAAGTCAATCCAAATACTTTAAAATTATTATTCAAAGTATTAAGTTATTAAATTATTGAAAATCAAATCCATCTAATCTTATATTTCAAATTTGAGTTAACAGCACTAAATACCATATTAGGTAATATGGTTTTTGTCTCCTTTCTCTATTTTCATGGGAGAATTTGTCAGATTCCCAAGAAGTTTCATATCTGCATGTATTCCTTCCTTCTTATAATGCCTACTCCATTAATCTAAATTCAGTACAATATTTCCCGTACAGTGCCAACTCATTCAGCATTCCACTCTTCCCTTCTCTGACTGTCGATAGTACATATAAGATGTAGATGCTGTGCTGGTTCAGCTCATTACTGCCTTCATAACCTCAAATGTGGCAGCTGAAGCCCTCCTCCATCCTAATCTGCCAGAACTTAAAAAATACCGATTCTTGACCCTAGTAATAAGCTGAATCCTTCCTATTCTTTCCCATCTACAAGCTGATAACTGAAAGCAGAAAATATATTTAATATATAATATCATTAGATATTACAACCGATCCTAATACTCAGAGGCTATTATGTGTTTGCTGGCATAAAAAGTGATGCTAGGCTGGGCGCTGTGGCTCAGCCTATAATCCTAGCACTTTGGGAGGCTAAAGCAAGAGAACTGCCTGAGTCCAGGGATTTGAGACCAGCCTGGGCAACTTGGTGAGACCTTATCTCTACAATAAATCACAAAAAAACCAGCCAAGCATGGTGGTGTAAGTCTGTAGTTCCAGCTACTTGGAAGGCTGAGGCTGAAGGATCGCCAAAGCCCAGCCCAGGTCGAGGCTGCGGTGGCCATGAATGTGTCACTGCACTCCAGCCTGGGTTACAAGGGTGAGACTCCAACCTCCTCCCCCCCAAAAAAAAGAAAAGAAAAGAAAATGATGCCAGACTTTTAACTGCAAGAACTAAGTAGCTAGATTTTTGTTGCCGCAACCATAAGTTAAGGTAGTTTTTAGCGTAACACATGCATAGAACAACCCAAGGCTTTAATACAGAGAGACAGAAGTCTCCAAATAATCAAAATCAGATAAAAGATTTCAAAGACTGGTTATCAACTTTAGTAAAGTTAGGAATCCTATGATTTTTTTCAGAGAATGTGTTAAAATTTACGAATGGCCACACTGACAGTAGGTGAGAGATGTCTAAAAAGCAAAAATAATGACATAAGAATTTAGATAGTATTCAGAAAAGAAAAGAAGTTTAAATTAATGAAAACAATAATAGTTCAAAGTAGAATGAGAGTTTGTATTTTAACACTTGGACAACATGTTGCTTAAGAATCAAACATTTTAGTCTTTGGGAACCTGGGAAATAAATCTCAATACCGAAGGTCCTATGAGAGCAAACAAAACTATCTCGCCAATAGGAAAGATGAGAAGACAATTAAGAATATCACAATTGTGACAACACAATTAAAATACCTAAAGTATCATGCCTTGTTACCTGAAGATGAAGTAAACATACTAAGGGCATGGAAAGGCAGGAACCTGATGACTGGCTAATAAAGTTAAAGAAATATATCTAATGTAAGGACCACTGTAAATCAGTAACAGGCTGTTTCCCTTGTCAACAGCAAACCAAAAATGAGCCAAATGAAATTTAATTAAGACAGATAAGATTTTGCACAGACATAAAATCTTTCTAACTATCAAACGTGAAGTAAGGCGACAGAGTCTATGATCCTTCATATCCAAAATCCATACACTAAATGATCACACTATACCAAAGCTGTAACAGAATTTAGTATTCACATTCTGGAGTAAAATAATTCTGAGTTTGAATTCTGGCACTGGCACTTAGTAGCTATTACATTTTCAGGACAAAGTTCTTAATCTCTCTCAGCCTGTTTCCCACTTGGAAAATGGGATCATATCTACATGTGCTTCATAGGTAACACTTCACACTGTGCTACTGAGGATTAAATAAAATAATGCATGTAAAACATAGTGCTTGGCACACACATTATTAGCTATAATGCTAAAACAAATATTAATAAAAACGATGAAAGTTAGGACATTGCAACTTACCCAAGAAATATCAGTAAAATTTCATTCATCACAATTGGCTGATAAAGTACTTTAATAATTTAAAAACAATTTCACATATGTTGTGCTATTTGAGTCTTACTCAAATACCTGTGATTAGACAGCAGAAGTATTTGTATCATATTACACAGGGGGTAGATTTACATGCTCAGGAAGATTAAGTAACTTTGCTCAGGTTACAATCCTGTACAGTGGCAATTCTGGGACCAGATGTCTGTTCTTCCAACTTTAATTTGGTGAAGCTTCATCTTTTGGGCAAGTAAACAGGTAAAGGAATATGGCAATTTCTTTGCTGATCTCCTTTATAAAAGCACACTGCCCTTTAAACCTAGTCACAAAAATATCGAGAGGTGATGTATGAGCTTAACTGAGTGACTTCATTTCCCTACCAATTTTATGATTTCATATAGTAAGCAGTATCAGAAGTGGACAGCTGTCTTCAAATGCTGTAGGCAAAGACAAACATTATTTCACATACCTTATTGTCCTTAAAAGTCAACTTCAATTTCTCCAGTTCCTCTCTATGTTTCTGTTCCATTTCTTTTTCCAACTTAGCGACATCTTCTGTGAGTTGCTTTCTCCTCTTTTTGTCATTCTTGGGAACAGCATTCTTCATGCCCTGAATTTTGGCTGAAAAGCCACCAAAATCATTAAATCAGAAACCAAGAACTAAGAGGAAATGAAAAACAAGAATCAATAAGGGGATGGTAAGAAGAGAAAGGAATAAAAAAGTAATTATGGAAGCAAGAGTCATCAAATAACAATCAGACAGCTTCAGAGAAGGGCCCAGATGAAGCTGAAACAAGCAAAAAACTTATTTTCATAACCTTGACATTTGTTTGTGTTGTTTCGTGGAACAGGAGAAGGGAAAAGAACTGACTGAAGCAAATTTTAAATCTTTCAAGTATCCCTTCTGGGCGCGTCTCAAAACGACGTGAGGCCATTCAAAATGCTCCCATTAGGCCCATGTGTCTGCAACTGGGGCAGAAATGGAAAAAAAGGAGCCGTAGGGATGCTGGGAGGGGACCAGTTTGGGTCCAACCCATGGCTTTTAAGTATTTTCAGATACAGGTAAACAGGCAACGGCGCAGGGGGTTAAAAACAGGGGGTATGCGGCAGACTTCAGAAGAGGAAGTCTCTGGAGACTGGGGATAAAGGGGCCGCCGGGGCAGGGGAGGCAGGAGAGAAGAGACCACTTGCTACTTTGGAGCGGTCTAGGAGGATCCAGATCAGCCGCCCCTCAAGATTCCCCAGAACCGCGCCCTTCATTGGGTCCGGGCTGCCTCTAGATTCCCACATCCTTCCCCGTCACCTTGCAACTCCTTCTTCTCTTTGCGATGCCTTCTCACCAACTGCTCCTCCTCATCAAGCTCCTCGGTTAGGACTTCCTCCATGACGCCCAAGTAGCCCAGCGCACGCGCTGGAAAAGACCTGTACCCCAGGCTCCAGGCACCTTCCACCCCTCAACCCTCACCCGGGCCGCCATTGGCCACCGCTGGGACCTAACTCCGCCTTCAAGGCGGCACCAGATCTATGCTCAGCCATTGAAACCAGGAGAAAGGTGAGTGGAATGCTGCGCGTGCGCACTACCACGACTCTGCTCTGAGGTGAAGGGGGTGGTGAGGGAGGAGCCAGACGGCGCGCGGAGGCGTGAGCCGGCCCGCCGGAGTTTGCGGATTCGTGATTGACCGTGACCCTAAAGGCCCTACCGTAGTAAAGCTACGCGCCACGCTATTGGCCCTGACATGAGGCGCGCGGAGATGACGTAACGGGAAGCATTTGGATGTTTCTTTTATGCTTGTTTAGGAAAACTACCTGTAATCTTCGATTTGGGTCCCTCTTGCTAAGGAGAGCTACTGGAAAAGGTAAGAAAGAAAAGTAAACATTTTAATGGGACTGTCGATAATTATCAGTGGGAATCTCTTGGCTGCTTTGGGTCATAGGGAATTAAGTTCTGTTTATTGTTTTCAAGGTCGTAATACCGTCTGCGACTTTACCACCCTGAGCACGCCCGATGTTGTCAAGGTCGTAATACCGCAGTTCAGAAGAAAGGAAGAGAGCTGAGTCATCGAGAAAATGCCACCTCTTGAAACGGAAATAGAGGTGGGAATAGAAGATATTGGAAGGGGTCAGATTCGTGTATTACAGATACTAGAAGACTTATGCTCAGGTCTGTTAGAGAGCTTGGCAAGTATCAGGGAGTTGAGAGAGTCAGCAGAAATATGTGATATGGAGTCGTTACAAAACCCAATTACTGATGTAAATGTAAAACAAAACAAATTCTCACAGACTGCAGACGAAAAGAGTAAAGAAATCAAGATAAGAGGAGAAAAAGAAAGATCTAGTGGTCCAGTCCAGGAGATACAATCTACGCATAATAGGAATACCTGAAACAAAAGACAAAGCAACTGGAGCTGAAACAGTAATAATGGAACTCATTGAAGAAAATTTCCCAGAATTGAGGAATAAATTAGATGTACACGTGGAAAAAGCTCACAGGGTACCTTTAAAATTTAACGAAAAGAAAGGAACTTCTAGACATATCTTAGTGACGTTTTCAAATTTCAAGGATAAAGAAAAAAGTTTACAAGTATCTAGAGAGAGAAAGCAGGTTACCCAAAAAGGGGCAAAAGTCAGGCAGACCTCCGATTTTTCTCTTACAATTTTAAATGCCAGAAGACAATGGGACAATATCTACAGACTTTTAAGGGAAAATAATTTTGAGCCAAGGACTTATACGCTGCCAAGTTATCATTTCTGTATGAAGGCATCTGGAAGACATTTTTAGATAAGCAGGGGTTAAGAAAGTATATCAATCAAGAACCTTCCCTGAAAAATTTGCTGTGTGATTTACTGCATCCAGCAGATAACCTAAATTATATAACTCAAGAAGGGAGGCAATTGTATGAAAGAACTGGAGTAAACATTAAAACTAATTGAAGAGCATGAAGTTTAAACTATTGTATATGAAGTATTAAAACTAAATACAAAAATAGGAATATATGCTGGGTCTAAAATTTCAGTTTAGCTAGTTTTAAACTGTGAAAGGGAAAGCCAAATGTTTAAAATATTGAGCAACTAGTTTTATTTTTAGATGTACTAATGTAGATAAAGAGATGCATGTTCTTAAGCTAAACATAAGTAAAATTAAGGGGGTTTGTCACTGTAGACAGGCCAAGTTAACTAAAGGCATTCAAAATGTTAATCTGACAAAATTGGAGAACAGTAGAGTTTTACCTCCCTAATTTTAATTTTAGAGGGAAATAAAAGTAGCAAGTTTGTCCATAATGGTAATATGGATAGTGTAAAAAGAAAACTTCCAAACCTCTGGAAGGGGATGAATGAAGCCTTATTTTATGTACATATTGCATGGGAAAAAACAATCACTACATAAAATAATATTTTATATAAGTAAATGTGACATTGAATGAAGTGTTGAGGACAAAAATGGAATATATACATTCTAATTCTTTAGATTGAGGAGGAAGTGGTAAAAACAAAACAAAAGACAGCAAGGAGCAGTAAAATTAGCATAAAATAGAATGACAGGTACCGTTGAGTAATACTTATAAACTAATTAAATATCCCTATTAAGATAAAAATTGGATCAAAAATTAGTTTCTAACCTAGAATACTCATATTGCATAAAACAAAGGATAAAAGGGTTTAAGGATAATGGAAACTATAAGTCATGGAAATAGCAACATTTTTATTAGAAAGTATACAAGCATATAACATGATATATTATACAAAATATACAATAAAGGATGTAATGTTTAATAAACTTTATGTGGTAAATAACATAGTATTCATATGTAAAATAAGTGTTTCATATCTTGATGTGGGTGATAGTTTTACTTATGTAAAGTTGATACATATATTTTAAAACATGTATTTTTAAATTTATGCATGTACATAGAATCCATTGAGTAACTCTTCAATGAAACAGAATACATAGAGCAGAAACTGTGTTGGACCTGACTTCAACACTTATGCTCTTTGATAAATCATGTAAGTAGAAAGTTATGAGATAAAGTGTAGTTAAATAGTTGAGAGTTATATGTGTATAATATATATTACTTTTTTACTTTATATACTTTCTTTTTAAATTATCCTGAAGCATTTCTAATTGGTTTTATAATAGGATGCAGAGAACACCTTCATATATTTCTAGAAAGCACAAATGCCCACATTGCAAAAAAGCCAAGAAAATAAGTTTAAACACTGACAAATCACATACCTGAAGTTTTTGAAATGTTCTTAAGTAAACTTTGAGAAAAGAAGATATTATAACAAATAATGATCATTTAGGAAATGCAACAATGAAGATAATTATACTTTGCATACGTGGGATGGGTGTAGAAAAGGCAAGAAATAGGGAATTAAAACACTAAGCATGGAATATACACGTAGGAAAGATTCAGTAACTGAAGTGTTTAAATTCTACTACTTTTCAAATGTGAAATTAGTCTGCCTGGTAGTACACTACTACCAGTATAAGCTGTTCTCACTGCTACAGTTAACTTGGTAATAGTGTTCTCCTTATTGAGTTTTAATGTAATATGATAGATTCTCAGCATCTGACAACTGAGTCTCAAAGATGGGAAAGTCAAAGTTTCTTCTCTCCCCTCTTCCCCTGCTGTTTGTTTTCCCATTCTCAGACCTCCATGTAACAATCTTTTGATCTACAATTTTATATTGAAAAGTATAGCCTTCAAGAAAGCAACATTAACAGCGCCTGAGAACTTGTTAGAAATGCAGTATCTCAGATCAATAACAGCATAGTATTAGATTATAAAATATTAAGCATCTATAAGCCTTTTCCACATAGTGCTCTGTACATTGTGAATGCTCAATAAATGTTAATTAGTATCATTAAAGTATAGAAACAGTTTTGCTTTGCTTAGTCATTATTATGTTATGCGATTCTGTTCTTAAATTGTAAACTGTTGCAACAGCCCCATTTGAATAAAAGATTTGGTCACATTTTCCTAATATTCCAGGTGTTAACATTTGGGTAGATTTACATGCAACTCTTGTCCTGATATTTCAGAGGTTTCTGGATAAAATCAGAGATCCATCTTAAAAGCTGTCAAGGGCCTGATTAGCCATCTAATTGATGACAAGTGGGTAAATAGGAATACTGGCAATAATTGGAGCAGCAGTGCTAATAATTTGCAGTTGGGGCTTTTTTGATTCTCTAATGACTTCCTCCTCTGATGATAAAACCTTTGTATGAATAAAGTGGGCTAAACCAGCGCTTCTCAAATTTGAATGTGCCAACCAATTGCCTGAAGATCATGTTAAGATGCAGATATTAATCATTATGTTTTCTGTGAACCTGAGTTTTTGTATTACAACTACTATATGTTGCTGGTACTGCCAGTCTGGGTACCACACTTCCAAATAAAACAATAATAAAATCTATACTGTTTCTGCAAACTATGAAAGTGAAGCTCAAAAAAGTAATTGGCTTAAGGCCACATGGGAAATATTAGAATCAAATCTGTTCAAGACTAATTTTTGTCTTTCAGGTAATCCTGCCTCTTATCCATTCTCCTGCACCTACTCAAAAGATTGTTGTGAGAATAAAGTGATGATACTTTTAATTTTCATGACAAAGAAAGTTCATTAATTCAGATAAGGTTTCTACATAGGAAGTAATATCTCATGAGAGTAATATCATAACTTTGTTTATGATATATTAAACATGATTTGTGAAAGGGACATCTGTGGATAAGTTGGACAGATATTTGGAAATTCAGACCCAGTTCCAGAAGAGATGTCAAGACTAGAAATTTAGGTTTGAGTTTTCTGATTTGAGTGTGGTATTTGAGGCCATGCAAAATTACTCTGGAACAGATGATAGGAAGTAAGAAAAAAGGAAAGATTAAACCATAAGGAACACCCATATATAATAGGCATGAAAGGAATAAGTTAGATTTTCATTTCTAATTGAAGCAAACATCTAAAATAATACACTGCAATCAATTCTATGAGATGGGTTATAAGGAGCATGGGGCTTTTATCTTTGCGCTAGTATTTTTTTTTTTTTTTTTTTTTTTTTAGCAAGTAGGATTGATTGAGAAGACAGAAAAACTCCCACCGTGGGAGGGGACCCAAGGGGTTGCTGCTTGCTGCTAATTTTTTTAACTTAAATTTGCAAAACCTTTAAAAAATCAATAGCCCATTCTTTTTTTACAGCCTCTAATTTGTACTTCACCATTACCTATCTGCATATAGTAGACTTTTGTTACTAGTGTTAGTTATGTTCTATAAGTCTCTCAAACACTTAATTAGAATATTGAATCTTTGCTCCTAGAAGAAATACACATTAGGTTCCTGCAAGTCCCTGGTCACATGTTTTTCATCAACTGATTATTACATAACCATGTTTTAATATACCTTATTTAATACACATTTTTTATTCCTAATGTCAAATGCACTCACAACCAACAGCGCTATAACTCATGTCTAAACCAAGCTTAACTAGCACTTTTATTTTCTCTGTGGCACATCACAGTCTTCTACTGGGAACATTAAATGTTACCACACCTGGGTACCATGTCAAACAGCGAAATCACCAAGAAAAAGTCTAAAAGTCCACTAAATATACCATGAAAATGATGCTTGTTTGTTGTGTGAGCCCTGTAACCTTGCTTCACCACAGCTAGAAATATACATGTTAAGTGACTCATATTTTATGTTGCTTTGCACATGCACATACCCATGAATGACCATGTAAGTGCCACCAGTATTGATTTAGAGGTTGCACATAAGTTCTAGTAAGCAAATACATAAATATAAAATATGTGAAAAATGAGTATTGGCTAATTCAACATGATTTTGTTCAGTTCTTTCCTACAAATAAAGCCTAAGAATGCTGACTCTGCTTGAGCAGGTACAACACTAATGGCTCCCACAGTGCACTATCAGTGCAAAGGTTCTGAAGTGACTTGCATAGTCACTGTGAACTGCTTAGCAGTCTGCTGCTTTCCTCTCACTTGGCACTGGTTGGCAGTGAGGCAGAAAGCCCAGATTACTAGCAGCATTATTCTACTGTTCTTCCTGGGGCAGCAAGATTAGAACAATGGGGCAACCCTCTTGGGAGCTTTTCTGTCTTCTCAATAAATCCTGCTTTAAAAAGAATAAAAGAATGTTTTCAATATAAAACAGAACAAGTCAAAATCTAGAATGTCCCAAATACTACATCAAAGAGTTATAAAAAGGCAAAATGGCGTATATCTACCAGGGGTGCCACACTTTATGAGCTGTTATATATGTATTACTTTTCAAAGTTGAAGTGAATTACGGTTGCAACTTGTAGTATGACATTTGCTCAAAAGATGGCATTATCAAATGAATGCTAGCGTCACCATGCAACAGGCAGAACAAAGAAAATGGCAGTAGCAGGGTTGTCATTGGAAGAGTGCAAGACCATTTTGAAGCATATTTGAAATTAACATTTTGGAAGTACAACATCGGAGGTGTGAGTATGCAACAGCGCCACCATCATGCCTAACAATTGCATGCATTCATGATAAGTCTAAGATGCATGGTACTATGTGTGATATGTACAAGGTAAGATCCAGGAGGCCTAACACAGCAACAAGTCCTGCAGTAATCAGAAGTGCCTGGACACTGATGGTAACTACTCTGAGCACCTCTTGTAATTGCAGAAGTCAAACGTAATTTGTATTCATCTTTTGTTATCTGTGTATGTTGACTATTACAATTTTAATACAGTTTTTACTTTCTTAAAATGTGTATACATTTTTGGCACCCTCTGTATAAGCCAAAAAAGTACGTATTCCCTGATATATTGTGGTGCTACATGTAAATAAACCCATCATAAATCAAGAATATCCTAAGTCAGAAATGCATTTAATACTGGCAACACAGCCGGCAGTCCCCAGCACATGATAGTTTGATTTAGAATAGCATTTAGTAGAAACTGTAACCCTACTCTAATGGACATAGCACTTTATGACTTATGAAGTCCTTATATATATATATTATGATCTTATTTAAGTCTTAAATGGCCCAGTGAGATAAGAGAAAAATGGTGACCACCATCAATCTTATACTTGAGATAATGTAAGGTCTGAGAGGTCTTCAAAGGGGCAAACAGTATAGTGGCTAAGACATTATCAATAAATTCATTGCAGTGTGATAAATTTACAATTTGTACATGTATGTTGTTAACATTTAACATTTTTAAAAAGAAAAAAGTTGTATGAAATTAAGCTGAATAGTAAAATTAAAAGCTCAGCAAACTTTTTGTAAAGGGCTAGCTGGCAAATATTTTAGTCTTTTAAGGCCATGTATAGATTCTGTTGCATATTGTTTTTTACAGTCCTTTAAAAATGTTTAAACCAATCTTAGCTAGCAAGCTGTACCTACAGCTTACTCCTGGTTTAAGTTATATTTTTCACTTATTCACAAACAAAAGTAACTTTATTTTGTAAAATTTTACTTCTGTCCTTTGTGTAGAAAACTTAATGTTTTGCTTAAATAATTACAATGATAGATAAATGTCAGTTTTATAAATTTTCCTCACTATAAAAAAACACAAGTACTCTCAAGGAAAAGACTAACAAAGATAAAAATATTTTGCCATATGGTAAACATTTAAAGACAAACAGCAAATTTGCAAAAATATTAATATGCAATATATAGATAACAAACACACGTATGAAAAAGTGTCTTACCTAATAGTATAATGAGGCAAAGAAAATAATATGTTTTAGAATTTCTGAACTGCTCTATATGAGATTAAGAGATTTGGAAGGTTTACTCCTGAAGTCAAAGAGAATAGAAAGGATGAAGTAGAAATGAATTATGGTTCATTAAGCATGAAGTAGTAAAAATGCATAAGTAGCCTGCAAGAAGGAGAGAGGTTGGGATTTATTGTAGAGCCAATGAATCAATCTGTAATGGGGAAGTAGATGGTCATTTTACAAATAATAACTATAATATCTGTATGTGTTATCTGAATTGCTGTGATGTAAACTGTGTCTCCACTCTGGAATCTTCAATAATATCCTCTAGCTTATGTTCTATGTGAGTAGAATCTTTTCAGAGAACCTAAGACATTAAATTTCATGTCTGGGTAGAAGTGATACAATCTAACAATAGAAGACCCTGAATCAGAAATCAAGGACAGAGAGGACCTTGAGAAAAAAGGCTTCTGGTTTTTGCTGAAATCCAGGGAGGATGCTCTAAACTTCCACAAACATTAGATGTCACATTTAGCTGGGCATTGTGGCTCACACTTTAATCCCAGCAACTTTGGGAGGCAGAGGTGAGAGTATTGCCAGCCTGGGCAACATGGTTCGAGACTATCCTGGGCAACATAGTGAGACCTTGTCTCTACAATAAATAAATTTTTTAAAAAAATTAGCTGGGCGTTGTGGCGCACGCCTGTAGTTCCAGCTACTTTGAAGGCTGAGGTGGAAGGATTGCCTGAACCCAGCAGGCTGAGGCTGTGGTGGCCGTGAGCCTGACACTGCACTCCAGCCTGGGTGACAGAGTGAGACTATGACTCAAAAAAAAGAAAAGTCACATTTAGGGTACATATTGCAAGAAACACAAAATATTTTCATGATTCAGTTTAAAAAAAAGTTTGGAAGTTATGCTTACTGTTATAATAATGTTACTAACATATGCAAAGTAATATAGTGGAATTGTGATTGGTTGTCCCTAAGGTAAGATAATGCCTTTTTTAAAAAAATCGTTTACCTCTTTAAAGGAGTAATATGGGTAAATCGATAGTGTTCGACTGCAGGTTGTGAACTAACCATCTCTGCCCCCCAAATAAAGTAAGCAACCTAGCTTGGGGCAGGGAGAAAGAATAGGGTTAGATTATTTGGAATTTCTAAGTAAATTCTTTGCAGGGACTGGAAAGCCATGAGTATTATCTAATGTTGTATTGCATTATCTTTAATAAAATGCAAAACCACTCACAATTGTTTTATGTTTCTTACTATTCAGAAATTGTAGTGAATGTCTTGTGTATTTTTTATTAAATCAAAATAGCATGTCCAGAAAAACGTTATGAATGCTTGGATGGGTAATTCTGTGTCAACCTAACTAGGCCAAGTGGTGTCCAGACATTTGGTCTGTATTAAATGATATTTCAGCTCAAGAAGAGAGAGCTTCCCTTCCTCTGCCTTTTAGGATTGGATCATGTTCACCCACATTGGTGAGGGCAGATCTTCTTTACTCATCCTGTTGATTCTTGCAGAAGCAAATAATGTTTTACCAAAATCTGGGCATCCCTTAGCTCAATCAAGTTGACACCATAAAATTAACTATCATACCAGTTTATATATATATAAAACAGCCTTTCTTTTTCCTGCATTCATTTATGATCCTATTCACTCCCAATCCTAGAGCTTCAGCCATATTGATCCATCTTTAGAAAAATAAGGCCCAGGAGTTTTTCACTAGGTACTTCCTTAATTTGGGGAAAATGCTCCTCAAATTTTGGAAAACTTACCTTTTATTATTATTCAGGTCATAAGTCATTATTTACCCCATCAGAGATGCCTCACCTAACCAACAACCTATATAACAATGTCTTTCCCCAACCACATATATATCATCTATCACAAGACACTCACTTTCCCTGCTGTTTACTGTCTGACTGAATCTTCTTTTTGCCTTCTCTCTAGTTTATTCTTTATAACATAATAAGTGTGACATTTATTAAAAAACAAGCCAACTTAAAAGTTTCAGTTCACTATACAATTATGGAAATACTATCTTATATTTGATTCTCAATGTTTCTCAGATATAACATCAGACCAGCTCTCAATGTTTCTGTGATGAAGTTTATCCACTGGCAACCTATACACTAATAAATACCAGTTTTTGAAAAACAGTTTTGAGGGCAGGCGCGGTGTCTCAACCTGTAATCCCAGCACTTTGGGAGGCCGTGGTGAGAGGATTGCCTGAGCCCAGGGGTTCAAGACCAGCCTAGGCAACTTGGTGAGACCTCGTCTCTACAATAAATCAAAAATAAGCTGGGTGTGGTAGATTGCGCCTGTAGTTCCAGCTACTTGGAAGGCTGAGGTGGAAGGATCGCCAAAGCCCAGCATGTTGAGGCTGCGGTGGCCATGCGCTGGCACTGCACTCCAGCCTGGGTGACAGAGTGACACTCCAACTCAAAGCAAAACAAAACAAAACAAAAAAAACAGTTTTGAGATATAATTAGCATGTAATAAACTACAACCAATTGGCCAATAAGTGGCACTGCTGTCCTTTCAGTTGCTCACATTGGAAACCTGGGTGTCGTTCTTAACTACTTTTTTCCCTTACCCTTTAGTACCAACAAATCATTAAGTCCTATCTCCTAAATATATCTGAAATCAGTCCACTTACCTTTAGTTCCACTGGCACCTATCTAGGTGCCAAGCCTAAATCATTTCTCATCTGTATTACAAACACATGCTTTTCTCCAGTTTATTCTTTAAAACACAATAAGAGTGACCTTTATAAAATCCAAGCTAACTTAAGAGTTTCAACTCATAAGTAGTTAAGTCATTTTTCAATAAAATGTGTACTTCTTAGTGTGCTTCTCAAGGCCCACTCCAGTCTCATCACATACCACCCTCTTGATATGGTCTATTTTAACCCTTCTGGAGTTCAGACCTGAACTCCCATATACTTTCTTTTTCCCTGGGAATGGAGTACTTTTGGAAATTGTGATTTCTTGTGACTGGAATATTGATGTGCTATCACTCCCTGACCACCCTATCTACAGCCATTCACAATTCGTATTCATTCATTCTCTATTGGAAGCACCCTATTTATTCCCCTTTATAATATTTTTACTTGTCTTCTATCTGTTTCATGAACTTGAATATAATGAGGCACAGACTAAATAGACCTGTCTTGTCCACACTTGGGTCCTCCTTACTTAATATAGTGCTTAGCATATAGAAGTTATTTAATAAGATTTTAATAAGTAAAGCATGAACTGGATGACTAGTGATAATAAAGACAGATAAAAACACTTAAGGTTGATTCATCCTTAAAATTATACGATTATGGAAATATTGTCTTATATTTTATTTTCAATATTTCTCAGACAACATCAAACCAGCTCTCAGTGTTTCTTTGATGACGTTTTACACAGTGACAACCTATGCACTAACATAATATCAGTAAATGAAAATAAACATTTTATGGAACGTTTTTTGGCATTTCAACTTTCTAGTCTGTCTCAATTTATATTTCACTTTCTTCAAATATTTTCAGCTGCAACATTTAAAAATCTCTCATTTTTGTTTTCTCTTTGCCACTTCTGACTTCTTTTTGATAAGTTTTCTTGTTTCTTCATGATAATTGTTTTTTTTTCCTTTTTTTTCTTTGCCTATTTCTAAAAAATTATGTGACATTAGGAAAGAATTCTAATGCAGTGAAATCTGATAGTAAATTGGTACTCAGCATCCATTCCAACTTCTTCCTAGAGTTGAAAGAAGTTTCAACAACTACAAAAATTAATACTATAGTTTTTTATATTCTCTTGTAGAATTATGGATGCATATTCATTTCCTCAAGATATAGGAACTTGCCCAAGATTAATTAAAATGAGACCTTCTTTTCTGTCATTTCAACTGTCACTACTGATTAGGACATTTATAGAGACTTTGAATGGTACTGCAGCAGCATTCTAGTATCCAGTGCCCTAGACCTCATTTCTAAGTATTTTCTTGGTCTCTGATCAAAACTGCAGCAATGTGTTCTTGAAGTCAACAAGTTTTGTGAAAGTCTCTATCTGCCCCTTTTTGCTTCAGTTACCTATTGTAAGCCAAAAGAAATGAAAAGATTAAAAAACCCTGTTTTAATTATTTTTAATACCAAACAATTTTTGCAACTGAAATATTATGCAGAAATCTCATATATGAAACATAAGAAATGAGCCAGTGAAACTGAAGGGAACTACGGTATGGAATCCTATCTATACCTACTCTTTTTGAAGAACTTGAGGCACATTTCTAAAGCCCTTAGGAGTTCAGTTAGAATATCACTAGATAATTTAAGGCCAAAATTTTAATCTGGATGCACATGAAAATCATCTGAAGTGTTTTGTTTTGATTAGCTTTTCTAATACTGCTATCCTGGCCTCTTTCCCCAAAAAACTCTGCCATTAGACCAAACAAATAATTTTTTTAAGAATTCCCTCAATAGCTCTCATATGCAGTGAGGCTTAGAAATAATGGCTCTGGGTAGCTTTTTTCCCCTGATTCTCAGCATTCTGTTTTCCGTTGATTTTCCTTAAAGGAAGTCTTTCATCTTATTCTGGGTCCTTGTGTTTTCTTTCTTTCTCAATCTGCAATTTCTCCACAAGTCCCAGGATTTCCAAAATTTCTTATATTCCACTATAACTCTGTTCTTTTATGTTACCTAACTGTTCCAAAACCAGTGTCCTCTTCCAAAACAGAACATTACCTTTTCTTAGGTTTTTATTATGGGCTTATTGTTCTCCAATACAAATTTACATAAAATAATAATTTAATGATTAAGAAGTGGACTTTGGAGTCAGAATTAGACTATTTTTATATCTCTTTTCCTTATTAACTCTTCAGTTTACTAACTCTTTAGACAAGTAAAGGGACAGCAATAGTCTGACTACAGACAATCATTTGTAAAAAATTGGTTGGGTGATCCCTATAATATGTTTGCAAGTGCTCAGCACAGAGAAAATGCTTGAAATTATTACAAGATATGTAAATGAGTTTTTACCAACTTTCTCTCTTCATATAAATTAAATAACTCTAAACATTTTGAACCATAGTCACAACATGTAAATAAGTTATTTATTCAGTCAATCTACTCAACTAATATTTATTGAGTATCTGTTATGTACTATGAAAGAAACTGATGAGACAGTCATTATTCTTATTAAATATTCTCAAATGTTAGTGGCCAAAGATTCTATCAGTTGAAAATTAAAAACTGCCATGAGGATGGAGGAGACAGACATCCTGAAGGCTGAATCTGGTCTAGCATATATTTGTTTGACCTGCCAGCACAGTGTTGCCACATGTGTTTTCTTGGTCTTTTTTAGCCCCAACACATTTTAAAAATCAGACCATTTCACATCAAAAGAGCTAGACTTTTGACTTCTCTTGAAAACTTGACCTGTGACAAACATTGAAATTACAGAGTAGCCATGGGGTAGTGCCCTTTATTCTGAGTATGTTTACTGCAGGTCACTACATCCTACCACCTCTGTTGTCTCCTTATCACTGAGGCCAAATGCCAGTTGCTTACACGCACTTGCATAGCTGGTTTTCTTATATCGGAGTTAAAGGTGTACTGTTTCCATATCTCTGTTTCTAATGGTAAGAAAATAAAAACTAGGCCAAGAAGACACATTCAAGAAAAAAATGGGAGGAAACAAAATTCTTTTAGTCAACAATATTCCTTGTATTTAAATATGCAAAAAGTATGTGCGCAAACATATATACAACATAAGATGCCAGTATGAAAAAATTCCAAGGCAGTATTTATTATCTTTTCAGTTTTAGGAAGGAAGCAGAATTGTCTTGCATCTTATTGGATGTCTTGTGCTGCATATACTTCTTAAAAATACCATAGTACTAAATAAATATTCGCACTATATAAATATGAAGACTATTGCAAATAAAAGAGAGAACATGAACTCTGCTTTAATATTGAGAAGTATCAAATATGTGCATTAAATGCAATAAGTTCAATAATTTTCCCTTCTACAATAAATTTACTTAATTTGGAGGCAGATGCACACGTTGCTTGTTTTTCCCTTTCTCCATCATGCCAACCAAGTAATCAGAATCAGAATCTCTGAGTCACAGTAAGAATTATAGTCTCATGTTTCAATATTTTTAAAATTTGGATTTTTAAAAATTATCTTCACTTTTTCTTTCCACTGATACTTACTGAGCAACTGCTATGGTCCCAGGTACTGTGGTAAACACTGGGAAAACATTGGGGAGCTAAAAAGTATATTCTTGTTCTTGTAAAGACATTGTTTGCTTGTAGCAAATAAATATATTTGTTGAAATACAAATAAACAAATAAATAGACAGGTACAAATTGTATTAAGTACTATGTAGGAAACAATAGTGTACTGCATTAGAAAATAAAATGGCGCAGTAGATTTGAGGCAGTAGGTTTCTGACACCCCTTCTATTGCACATGCCATTCCATCTATTCTAGAATAGAGGCAAAAATATTGAGTGATAACTTTTGAAAGTTTGAAGAAAAATAATAAATATAAATAAATAAACAAGCCCTAACAACCTATTTTTAATTAAGTGTTCTTCAGACCAAATGAAAATAATATTAGTTGGAACTCATGATTTGCTCGTTCACTTCCTTTAGAAAATAAATTTCACCTCACCTTTCCAAATTGCAGGGCTTCTCCCTGTAGTCTGTTATATTTTTTAAATGTTCCTTGAGAGTGCACTGGGGATTGTGATCAGAAACACTTCATTATGTTGCTGCTGTTAAAGCACCTAGTATTTAATAGGTAATAAACATAAAAGGTAAAAAAGAAGTAAGATTATAGAGGAAACTGAGAACTTGGAAATCTCCAACTGATGAGGCAGAATGAATCATAAAATAACACAGAATTTATAACACAAAGAGTAGCAGGGGTTCAAATAGGAAACACAGGGAATTGTTGAAAATCAACTTATTATTTGTCTATTTTTCTGTCCCAATCACTTATGATAGTAAGGATAATGGACTGGCTAATTTAATTTTCTTGATAAGACTGTTACTGTCTATGTAGGAATTTGTGTAACACACTTATTTCATTCTGTTAAAAAAAAATCAGATTTTAACTTGAATCATCACATCTATGATTTTTAAAAAATTGTCATTGTGATGTTCCTACCAAGGTTTAGAAGGCCTAAGACATGTCATTAAGGTACTTTCTTTCCTTTTAGCATTTTGATTATACTGAAATTAGTCATTAGTTGTGCCTGTTTTGAGTAACTTGGTAAACAGAATTAAGAATGGAAAGCACTGGGAAAGATTTTCAATACTTTCTTAAATTTAAAATTAAAGCTGTTCTATAATTACAAGCTATAAATTACAACATTTAATTTACATTTTGATCATAAGCTGTAAGTTATCAAACAGAAAAAGTTTTGGTTATAATTGCTTGTCTGGTTAATCTGACATGCTTATTCAGACAATTCCACTCTTTTATTTTTGTATAGTCGTTACTTTATTTTTTGATATTTAAGTGTTTCTTAAAACACTGCATGAGAAACCATTTTACCATGTAGTATTTACTTAAGTATTTGTTTTTTAAATGACATTTTTTTAAAAAAATTAAGTATATGTGAGTGTATGAAAAAAATTTACTTCCCCGACTTGAGTCCTGTTGATAAATCCACTTATTATTAATCATATAATAGAAATAAAAGCAGCTTGATCCTTACAAACTGCATTAGGTTTTTCGGTCTGGAGTATCAAAGTGCTAAAAACTGGGTTGCATAAGACAATGGAAATGTATTGTCTTATAGTTCTGAAAGTCAAAGTTCAAAATCAAGGTAGTGGCAAGGTCATGCTCCCTCTAAAGACAACTGGGCTCTGAAATTTATTGTCTCCTTTCTTCTGCTTACTTTAGATTTTATTTGCTCTTTTTTTTTCTTCTAGTTTCTTAAGGTGGAAGCTGAGGTTATTAACTTAAACCTTTTCCTTTTTCTAATACAGGGAATTTTTTGGCATAATGTTTTCTCTAACAATTGATTTGGTATGTTGTGTTTTCATTTTTTCCAATTCAAAGTATTTTCTAATTTTTCTTATGATTAATTCTTTGATATATGAATCATCTAGAATGTGACACTTTTATGATTGAAGAAAGGGACAAATGATAAAAATAGCTGCTAAAAGAAATCACACTATGGTCAAATTTGAAACTCTGATATTATTATAATTAAATAATGCCAAATATTTTTAACTTTTATATTATCTTACTAAATGATCCTGTGAGGCATTTTGCATTGATTTAAGTTTCTTATTCTTTGTTTAATTAGAAATAGGAGAAAACCAAATGGTAGAAATATTTATTTAGAGCTTATATATTTTATCTTAATCAACATTTCCTAAATGGAAAGTTATATTCTCTTTAGGAGATTTTCAATGTTAAGAAACAAAAAGTAAGTCACATATATATGCAGATCTTTCTTGTCTCAGTGCAACTAAAAGTTACTACCTATTTATTGCTAATTATTACAATTAGTTGAAATTAATTGTATTTCCATCAGGGTTATTTTTTCTAAAACAAAAAGTCTCACTTTTGTTTTTATGTATTTTACTTTCTTCTAGACTTTTTCAGCTTTGTGTTAACCAACTCATTTTAATTACGAAAAAAATTAAGAGTTGAGATTTTTGTCTGAGAAAACATATGCACTGAGTAGTTCATGACTAGACAAAATTTAAGAGTCAGAAAAAGATCTGAAGAGGGCTTGCCTTTGTGTTATAGTGTGGGGAAATCATTCTGTGGTAGGTAGAATAATGGTCTGCCAAAGATGTCCACATACTAAACCCTGGAGCCTCTGAGTATATGCCTTACATGATATCTTAGTCCTTTTGTACTGCTATAACAAAATACCTGAAGCTGGGTAATTAATACACAATAAAAATTTATTTCTCACAGTTCTCGAGGCTGAGAAGTCCAAGATCAAGTTGCCTGTAAAATCAGTGTCTGATAGGGGCTGTTCTCTGCTTTCAAGATGGCACTTTGTTGTGGCATCCTCTGAAGGGGATAAATGTGTTCTCATGTGGTGGGAGGGACAGAAGGGCAAAAAAAGGATAAACTCACTTTCTCTAACCCTTTTATAAGGGCCTTTATTCCATTCATGAGCACTCTTCCTTCATAATTTAATCACCTCACAAAGGCCTCACCTCTTAATACCATTGGTGATCAAGTTTTACATATGAATTTTAGGAGACATATTCAATCCATTCTATCAGCAAAAGGAACTTTGCAGATGTGATTTAAACAAAACAAAAAACTAGAGACAGGGTCTTGCCCTGTTGCCCAGCCTGGAGTGCAGTGGTGCAATGTTGGCTTACTGCAGCCTCCACTCTCTGGACTCAAGTAATCCTACCACCTCAGCCTCCCAAGTAGCTGGTACTACAATTGTGCACGCATGCCTAGGTAATTTTTAAAATTTTTTTGTAGAGACAAGGTCTCGCTATGTTCCAGGCTGGTCTTGAATATCTGGCCTCAAGCGATCCTCCTGCCTTGGTCTCCAAGGTGTAGGGAT
Source organism: Tarsius wallacei (assembly GCA_963574415.1). NCBI lineage: Eukaryota > Metazoa > Chordata > Mammalia > Primates > Tarsiidae > Tarsius > Tarsius wallacei. Next base: position 38,123 of record CAUYQG010022632.1, read on the forward strand.
TATAGGCATGAGCCACTGAGCCCAGCCACAGTGATTAAGTTAAGGATATTGAAGTGGAAAGATTATCTTGGGTTATCCATGTGAATAATCACAAGTTTTCTATAAGTGAAAGGAGAAAGTAAGAGAGCCAGAGTCAGAGATTTGAAGATGCTGCACTGTTGGCTTTGAAGATGGAGGAAGGAGTCAGCCTCAAGCTAAGAAGGCCGGTGCTCTCTTGAAGTCAGAAAAGTAAGATTCTGGGATTCTCCCCTAGAGCCTCTACAAAGGAATGCAGTATTGCTGACAGATTGATTCTAGCCTAGTGAAACCATTTTGGATATCTGACCTACAGAACTATAAGATTATACATTTTGATTGTGGTGATTTATTACAGCAGCCATAGGTAACTACTACATCTCCCTAATGTCATTCTTCATAAATAATATTATTGGTAAATAAAAAGCCTCATCCCATTTATTATGCAGGCCAGTGTTAGAGACAGCTGTGTGTGGTCAGTTTAGCTAGTCCGACTAGTTAGTGTGGCCAGAGTGATCAGTGAGACCAGTAAGAATATGTCACAAGTGAGGTTGGTGACAAATCATACAAACCAACAATGCTAGATCCCTCAAAAAGACTGAGTGACCTAAAGCATATCCTTAAGTGTTATATGACCAAAATGGAAGAGCAGCTGTGAGCATGAATGTTTAGTAGGCCTGAGAGGGACCAAGCAGGAAATGGTACTCTCCTCACTCTTGTGTCATTTTCTCTGGGCTTAACAAGAAGTGAGAATGAGGATAGGAATTCTTTCAGCAAAAGAAGACAGTCTGATATTTCATGGGCTATAAATTACAGAGAATATAGAGAAATCATACAAAGATAACATACAGACAGACATTAAGAATGTTTTAAACACTGGCAAAAGTGAAAGACAAACCATAAACTAGGAAAAATATTTGTTCAAAATTCTTCAAAACTGAAGGTGATGGGTACTTTATTCAAGTTGTTGCAATAGAAATAGTATACAAAGGGACAGTTTTCAGGAAAATGGAGAAGAAAGGGGGTTTTATATGTCAAAGTACAATGTTGCAAGTTTGATGGGCTTTGGTCATGCAGGTATTGCAACCTTTCAGAAAAGTGTATGTGAGAGAGCAGGGGGAGGCAGGGAGGTAGAGAAGGAGAGGGAGGGTAAGAGCAAGAGAGAGAGAGCAAGCAAGAGAGACACAGAGAGAAAGAGAGAAAGAGAGAGGAGAGAGAGAGAGAGAGAGAGAGCAATTGAGAGAGGTTGATTTGACCTGTTTAATGCCATGACATCCTGTTCTTAGAATTGTTAGCTCAAAAAGGGAATTTAGGGAAGTGGATCAGACTCTCAGTATCAGAGAGCACAAAAGTCCATGTCCATTCAGAGAAGAAAATTTTACATCATTCAGAAAAGAACATTTCACATAAAATATAAATATATTTAATATATGAAGACAGAGACTCATTATAATTCGTTTGATATATTTATTGGTTAAGAAATATACCTTCTGCTATAATTGATAAACCCTAAAATCTCAGTAACTTAACACAATAAAGTATGTTTCTTGCTCACAAAATACTTCAAAACCAGTATTCTTGGTAGGCAGCTCTTCTGTGAGTAGTGATTTAGTTTGCCAAGATCCTTCCTCCTTGTGCTATTTTCATGTGTGACTCCTATGGGCTCCTAGGGCCATTAAGCTTAGATGAGAAAAAGAGCATGGAGGATCATACGAGAGAGGTTTTCATGGCCATGTCTACAAGTAGTCTATATCACTCTCATCAACCTCCCACTGGCCAGAATTTGGACATGTGACTACCCCTAGGCACAAGGATGTCTGAGAAATGTAGGTTAGCTGGATTTCCAGGAGGAAAAGAAAATGGATTTCATTGATAAGTAAATTTTATCTAGTTACTTATTTTTTAGAGATAGTGTCTTGCTCTGTGGCTTAGGCTACAGTGCAATGGCATGGTGTAATAGCTCACTATAACCTCAGACTCCTGGGCTCAAGTGATCTTCTTGCCTCAGCCTCCCAAGTAGCTGGAGTTATAGACTCACCCAGTTAATCTCTCTGTCTTTTCCTTCCTTCCTTCCTTCCTTCTTTCCTTCCTTCCTTCCTTCCTTCCTTCCTTCCTTCCTTCCTTCCTTTCTCCCATGTGTGAATGAGCTCTCACTGTGCTAGCCTGGCTAGCCTTGAACTCTTGATTTCAACTGATCCTCCTTCCTCCACCTCCAGAGTAGCTGGAATTGCTGTGCCTGGCTCAACAAGTAAATTTTTAGATAAGAATTATAATTAAAAATTTTAAAGGATAAAAATATGAACTCTCCAATGGAAAAATGGCCTATAATAACCAATAACAAATAACCAATAAAAACATTAAATAGGCTGGTCTTGGTGGCTCAGCCTGTAATCCCAGCACTTTGGGAGGCTGAGGTAAGTGGATTGCCTGAGCCTAGGGGTTCGAGACCAGCCCGGGGAACTTGGCGAGACCTCGTCTCTATAATAAGTAGAAAATTAGCTGGGCATGGTAGTGCATGCCTATAGTTCTGGCTACTTGGAAGACTGAGGCGGAAGAATCACTGGAGTCCAACAAGTCGACGCTGGGGTGGCCATTAGCATGCCACTGCACTCCAGCCTGGGTGACGGAGTGAGACTCCAACTCAAAAACAAAACAAAACAAAACAAAAAAATAAATAATATTCAGAATCATTAAAGATAAAATTTAACAAATTACAAAAACCATGGTACCCTATTACACTGTCAATATTAAAAATAATGATAATACATCATGTTGTTTTCCTAGGCTGCTGAGAAATGAACAGACTCAGACATTACAAGTAAGGGTAAAAAATATTTCTCAGGTTTCAGAGAACAATTTGAAAATAAATATCCTGAATATTTTTAAATATACCTAGTCTTTGATCCAAACTTTCAATTTTAAAAATCAGGAATAAATAATCAGAAAAGTGTTCAAAGATTGATAAAGTTATTCTTGACCTCTGTCTCTCATGTTCTCCATCAAATCAATCAGCAAATCATTTTAGATTTGCTTTCACAGTATATCCAGAATCAGATTCTTTTTTCCACTTCCATTATTTTTCTTACCAATGGTCCTATTTTAACACAGTAACCATTATAATCTTCTTAAAACGTACGGCAAATGAAGCCACTCCTCCAAAGACTCCAAGAGCTCCATAGTTTTCTCATCTCAGAGGAAAGGCCAAACTGGCCCCATGTGATCTGCCCCAGCCCAGCCCATGCTAAACTTCTCTGGTCTCCATTCTCACTCCTACTCCTCCTCTCCCAGCTCTTTTTGCTCAAGCTACAGACTTTCTTGCTGTTCCTGCATATACTCAGCACACTTCCTCCTCAGGGCTCCACTGTTCACATTTCTGCTCAATTGTTCATGAAGCTGATCCCAATCCCTCCAAGTGAAGAAGCAATGTGGTCCCTCCACCAACCTTTCCTATTTCTCTCCATTACATTTATCTCCATCTGGTAAATTACATCTCCATGTTAAATTGTGTTGTCTATCTTCTTCTGTTATAATGAGGCCAGGAGTTTTGTATTCCTTAGAACAGTGCCTGACATATACAGGATGCTCAGTAAGCATTTGTTGAATGAATGAATAATAAAATACTGCAAAAATTCTGAAATATTGAAAACTAGAGGACTGGGTAAATAAACTGGGATGGACCAGGCACAGTAGCCTAGGCCAAGGCAGAAGAATTGCTTGAACTCAGGAGTTAAAGACCAGCCTAGGCAATATAGCAAGACTTCGTCACTAAAACAAAAAAACAAAAAAAAAACCCAGATATGGTGGCACCCACTTACAGTCCCAGCTACTGGGAGGCTGAGGTGGAAGAATTGCCTGAGCCCCAGAGATCAATGCTTCAGTAAGCCGTGATTGTGCCACTGCATTCCAGCCCAGGCAACAGAGTGAGATTCCATCTCAAAATATAAAAATTAAAAAAAAAAAACTAGACCAAGCATTGTGGCTTCATGCCTATAACCTCAGCATTTGGGGAGGGCAAGGCAGGATGATTGCTTGAGCCCTGGCATTTGAGATCAGCCTGGGCAACATAGCAAGACCTTGTCTCTACCAAAAACAGACAAACATGGGATAATGTACTTAAGAGTAAGACAGTCAGACAACCTGCAACCAAAAGCAGAAAATAAAACCAGAATGTGATTCTGTATCTTACAGAAGGAAGAGCTGGGAATAACCTATTTCTAAAGAGATAACAGTTATTTTTCTTACCCAATTGGTTTCTAAAACCATAGGAAAAGGAAGTTTCTCATCCTAAAATGTGTTTTTACAATTATCAACTGATTCTATGATCTCAAATCTATGAAGTGTGTGTGTGTGTGTGTGTGTGTGTGTGTGTGTGTGTGTGTGTCTCCAAGGGTGAAATGGATTTTTAAAAATAATCTTTTTCTTTGCAGATTGTTTTAGTCAGCTTGGTCCTCCATAATGTAATACTATAGATTGTATAATTTAAGTGGAAATTTATGTTCTCACAGTTCTGGGGGCTTGAAGTCCAAGGTCAAGGTCCAATAATGTTTGGTTTCTGGTGAGAGCTCTATTCCTGACCTGCAGGTGGCTTTCTTCTCACTGTGTCTGTCCTCTTATGGCCTTGATGCAGTCTTGTGAAGTGAGTGAACAAGCTTTTCAATGTCTCTTCTTGTAAGAACATCCATTCTATGGGATTAAGGCCCCACCCTTGTGACCTCATTAACTTTAATTACCTCCTAAAGGTCCTGTCTCCAAATATAGTCACATTGGGGATTAGTCTTCAATATGTGAATAGGACAGGGGGAATACAATTCAGTCACAGGTGTATTTACCATTTTTATATAAAAAAGAAAAGAGTAACTAAACCTAGTCACCTCAACTAATATTGCATTCTGTCTGGGCTTTCTTCCAAAGATGTATCTGAGAACATACTGAGTTAAACTAATAACCTACTGTAAATTATTCTAGTTGAGATTATTAATTTGGAAATACTAGCAGAGACTATGTGGTAGGAATAATATAACAAAACCAAATTTCATTTGTAGGAAAAATGCACTGTTCAGAATGTTGAATGCTTCAATAAAGAACAAGTTTACTTTTTAAAAACTCTTTTAACCCTAAACACAAATTTCTTAGAGAAATTTGTTTGAGACAATGACATGTATCCGATAGAGATCCTTCAAATTTATAATGCTTAACTACACACCAATTTAGTAGTTTAAGGCCTTGAAACATTATTATAAACTAAGATGCCATGATGTTACCATTTTGAGATTATTTTCCCCATACATAGCAAAAGTATTTTTGGCCAAAATAATTTGTTACAATGGTCATGACTAGTGATCACATTTTCAATACACGTTGGCAATCTTCCCAACCTTTCTTACAATTGTTTACCTCTGCCATAGGAAGGAATGATTTGTCTCAATGTTGTTTCATCTTGTGGCCCTAGCATTTAGCACCAAATACTTATATTTACTAATCCCCCCCCTGCTTTCCCCACCCCCTGTTATTAAATAAGCTGAACTTATCAAGGTAAAAATGAGAACATTTATAATTTCTTCAAATACTATCCCTGACGGGGTTGTTTTAAATTCCCCCCTGCCTCCTGCAGCACATATCTTATCACATCATTACATCTTGGGTAATTCTATAATTTCCTGGTTAATGTCAGTAATTAAAAACCAACTTTGTCTAAAAATCAAATTTCCTATGCATATGAAGGATTTTCTCTTTTTTGGTCACCTGCTAGCATTGTGGCTTGAGGGACCTGATGGGCGTGAGAGATGGTCTTCTTTTGACTTATTTTCCATTTCCTATCTACAGTTTTCCTCTGGACCTCAGCTTCTTTCTTTCTCTTCCAGATTCTAGTGTCTCCAGTGAGTAGACACAAGGAGAAATCAGATGGAGTTACTGGGCCACTGTTGTCTTCCTTCCTCTGACACTAATTCTTGGGCAAACACTATCCATCAACATTGCCCTCTTGATGGCAGGCACTCAAATATGATTTCTAGAGGAGATGCAAATGTGAGTTATTTCAAGAGCCATCACAATCTATAGTAGATTGTGCTGCTTCACCTTGTTCAACTCTCCAAGGCTCTTGCATTTATTGGTGTACTCCATAGGTTCTTGTTGCTGTTTTGGGGGTTTTTTTTCTTTTCTTTTCACCCAGTGGTTACCTTTTTGTCAGCATGATGGCACAAGCATGGTGTCAGCATGATGGCACAAGCACATCTATTTTTTGGTGCTCACTTGACTTAACGGAAACTCATATGTTCTCATCAAAGCAGAAGTCGTACTTAAGCTACCCCACAGACCTCTCTGTGTGTCATTGCCATCATTCTCCAGTTTTTTCTCCTGTTCACACAGACTTTGGAAAGATCAACTAGCTTGTGTCCTGAGTTACAACTAGAAAATGAGGTGCTAATTTTCCTTTTCTGCAGATACCTCAGACTTTGCAAGTGATTCCCTTATAGCCCTTCCCTTCACACTTGGCTTTTTGGGAGGGGCAGGGAAAAGCCACAGCAGTACCTCTTAAGGAATTATGACTCCAATAATTCCCATCTTCCTCCTCCCATTCTCTTGCTTGTATGAAATGGGGCAGTAGGGTTATTGAGGGGCCAGTTCTGCTCGTTAAGTATTTGGTGTACTTATTGCTTCTTTATCCTCATCTCTGGCCCCTAGCTATGTTGTAGATAACAGAAAAAGTGTCACACGACTTCAAGTTACATTTCCTCTATAGCAGGGGCCCAACCCTCAGGCCATGAACCAGTACCGGTACTGATCTGTGGCCTGTTAGGAACTGGACCACACAGCAGGAGGTAAGGAACAGGTAGCCAGGGAAGCTTCATCTGTAATTACAGCCACTCCCTATCACTCACATTACTGCCTGAGCTCCATCTCCTGTCAGAGCAGCACTGAAAAGCATGCTTCCATTTCCAATATCTTATCTTCGTGAAACAGGGTTTTCTGCACTGACAGCAACCAAAATGAGATTACAGTGTAGACTGGACATAAGCAATTCACTTCAGGTGTCATCACTGTCTCTCATCACTACCAGATGGGACCATCTAGTTGCAAGAAAGCAAGCTTAGGGCTCCCACTGTTTCTGCTTTATGGTGAGTAATATAATTATTTCATTTTATTTTACAATGTAATAATAGAAATAAAGTATATGATAAATGTAATGCATTTGAATCATCCTGAACCTCCACCCCATCTGTGGAAAAATTGTCTTCCATGAAACTGGTCTCTGATGCCAAAAAGTTTGGGGATCGCTGCTCTATAGAACTTTGCATTTCACTTTGCTGCATTCTACTCTTTTCTTTTGGGGGGTGCTTATCTTATTTTACTTTTATTAGTATCCTGTGAGATGTAGGAGAACTACCTTTATTTTACTGATGAAACTGAGACAGTAAGAAGAAATCTAAGAAAAATTCATTGAAAAAAGAAACTTTGTTAAGCACAATGTATGTGTTGCTATCTTAGGTGCTAAAAAGGAAATAAGTAGTCTTTGCCCATGTATATATGTCAAATAGAATGAAAACTATCTTTCAGTGATGTGATCATGGTAAGAAGCATTGTGCAAATATAATAGAGAAGAATTTAATTCCAACTCTGGATTTGAATGGAGTTTTGAAGAATTGGCAAGACCAGAAAAGACTGGAAGTCTGGACTACCAAGACCAGACGCTTGAGCTCTGTGGAGATTTTCTGCAACACCATTGCCAACAGAACTCCCATGATGCCTCTCTGCAAAGAACTGCTGAGTCAGGAGGGAACCATATGGTCTTTCTTTTCCCCTAAGTGTCTAGAGGCAATACAGGGGAACAAGATCCCATATGGTGGCCACTAACTCCAGTCCACATCTGTTCCTTAACCTTCCTGCACCATCTAACTAGGATACTCCACAGTTGCTCTGGGCTGGATTCCTCTGTGACTACAGGTAAGCCTTCAACCCTCATCTATTGTTTCTGCAAAATGTGTTTTTTTCAAATTCCTGAACATGGCCTTATTCTCGCAGGGGTATTACTCTGTCTGCTGGAAAAGTAAGTGAAATCTGAAGGTAAAGCTGTTTACCTTCAGATAAAGCTTTAAGGGTAGGTACTCTTTAAACTTAAAGGGTAGGTACTCTTAAAGCTGGGCTTTAAAGAGTACCTACCCTTTAAGTTTCCCTACCATAAGTACCAATCTCCTGGCTTCCCAGGATGGGAATATAATTAAGGGACATTCATTTGTCATCCTTCATATAAAATCTAAATCCTTGTTTTCTTAGACCTAGCAAGGTCCTCAACACCCCTTAATAGGGCATTTCCAAAAGACCTAGGAACTTCTATGCTTAAATACAGCCTTCTTAGGCCTGCTGAGACATCCTAGATTTTTTCCATCCAGCGCTCAGACCACACACTGAGATCCTATCTCATATCTCTAAGGTAAGTGTGAATGGATTAATGAGTTTAAAATACAAACATATTTTGGCTCATTGTGCTTCTAGCTTAGTTTAGAGATGCCTATATCCTAGCTTTTCCTCAAATAGATTTAAAAGGGAAAGCAGTTAAAAAAAAACTTATATTTATGACAAATCTACATACCAACCACAGATGGTACATTCCATACATTTTCTCATTTAATTATTATGACTACTCCATGAGGGGTATAATATTATCTGTTTTATAGACTAATTGGACAAATGAGGTGCAGAAAGATTAAACTAGCTTAACTAAGATCACTCAGAGGTAGTGGATTCAAATATAATCCTATCTGATTTTCAACACTGGCCTTCCTTAACTGTAGAGCAGAAAGAAAGAGAAGTCAGGATTAGAAAGTAGAAGTTGCATTTTGATAAAATATACTTCTAAGATGGACTTTAGAATTTTATATTAAACTTCTTTCCAAAAGCATAGTGTCTTGTGAAGAACTCTCCTTTGTGTTTCTCTTTGCTTTTCTTACATGAAATGTTTATAGCTGTGATAAATCACTGTATGAGACCTCTACCACCCTTCCCGCCACCCCACCCCACTCCAGTGAATCACACCTCCCTGTACTGGTGCCTCTCTTTGTGTGACATTGCCACACCTTTCATCAAGATACTGAATTTATACCTCTGCCTGCATGAACATGCACTGTCCTGTGACTTGCTCTGCCATTACAATGTGGCACATATAACCTTGTACATGTTCCAAAGCCTTGGACCTATGAGAACCCTGTCATGAGGAAGGGTCATGCCATGAGGAAATCTGGAATGAAACTGCATTTGGAGGGAGAGGTTCAGTTAACCAGGTATCTCAGCTGAGCTCACCCACGTGGGTGCAGGTGAACCTTGGCAGAAAACTACCTAGTTAACCCTCATCGTTATACAAAAGAATACAATACATTGATATTTGATCCATTAAGTTAAAGGATGCTGGATTCTTACAAAGCAATAGATAAATGAAACAAAACCATGGTACCAAAAGTACAAAGCAATGGATAAATCCAACAGAAATTACTGAGAATACAAAGCAATAGATAAGTGTAGCAAATTGGTATTTCTCTAACAAAATCCCAAGTATGTGACATTGTTTTTAGGACCAGGACAGGCCAATGCTGGAAGAGGTATAGAGGCTGGAAAAACAAGGAGGAAAATGCAATTGGAGCCTAGAGAACACAGGTGGGAATTAACTGTTGCTTGCAGTAACTTGAAAGACTTTTAATTTTAGGGGGCCAAACAATTTGTTTTAGTAAGATGCTGGGACTGTGTTCATTCACTCATCTGTTTATTTATTTGGCAAATATTGAGTGCTTATAAATGTGCCAAGTATTGTGCTAGATAGTAGAGATATAATCATGAATAAGATAGATATGGTTTCTGACCTCATAAAGTGAGTTGGACGTGGAGGGTGGGTAGGTAATGCGAAAGTAAATATACTGTAGGAATGGAGTGTAGTAGGTGACATGATAGGGCACTACAGTCATAAGATTTTGACTCTTCTTATAATTTTCTTTAATCCAGGCTGCAACTCTAAAACATTGCTGTTCATTTTGTAAATTATAGGCATTTTTGCAGGGAGTGCTACATCTTGATTTTTCACTTTCCAAGGTCCTGGAGACCTATATATACTCTTGGGTTATATCATATGGGGATCTATATGTTGTATCCTGATGCTACTGACCTACAAAATATGGTGTATAAGAAAACATCATTACATGGTTTTCCCTTAGGATTTCCAGCTGGTACCTAAATGGATTTTTCTGGAAGAAAGAGTATATCTTCAGGGAGCAAAATAAGGATCCTTCTTAATGTAACATGAGAAGTAGTTGCGAATGTCTAAAGTCTGCTTTTCCTCATGCCCATTGAAATCTACAGCTAGCCTCATTTTCCATTTGTTTTTGAGTGTACCATCTCTTAGACACCTTGAGAGCTGAGATCATGTCCTAATTATTTTTGTAGACCCAGTACATGAGTGATAAATGCATTTTCAGTTACTCAAAGAATTGTTGCAGGAACATTATCGTTTTAGACCATGACTATTTTCCTATTGCATTTTTATTTGGACATGTTCAAAACCTTGATTTGTTTTTGTATTCATGTAAACCACTTTAGGATAATATGGAAAACCACCAAAAAAGAAACAAGAAAGAAAACAAACACAGAAAATAAGGCAATAACTGTGCTTTTAAAGAAAAAAAATATTCAGTGATACTTGTTGAAGCACAGTAAGGAAGATAGGGCCATTAGTGATAGGTATAGAGGCCACTGCAATGGCTCTTTGCCATGGCAAGAAGTAATTAGGCTTGACTCTGAATACAGCATGGGCAAGTAGGAATTTATAGCCAAGGAGCAGTGTAGCAGTCAGTGGATAGAAAATTACTAAGAGGAAATACAAGAGATAAGGAAAATTGGTCGAGCATGGTGGCTCACACCTGTAATCACAGCACTTTGGGAGGCTGAGTCAACATTGCCTGAGCCCAGGGGTTTGAGACCAGCCTGGGCAACTTGGTGAGCTCTTATCTCTACAATAAATAAAAAATTAGCCCGATGTGGGGGAGTGTGCCTGTAGTTCCACTTGCTTGGAAGACTGAGGTGGAAGGATCGCCTGAGTCCAGCAGGCCAAGGCCTTGGGGACAGAGTGAGACTCCAACTCAAAAAAAAAAAAAAAAAAAAGGAAGCAGCAGCAGCATTCTGGCTTAATTGACCTAACAGAATTTTTGCTGAGGATAGGCTGGGGAGATCAGACATCAACTGAAGGATAATGGAGAATGAGGAACCTGATCAGACATCAAATATTGAAAATGGAGATTCTGGCTAAACAAGCTTAGTAGAGCTGTTTGCTAAAACTGAACTTCACAAGGAAGTACACAGATGGGCCCAGCAGAAGATTCAGAAGCCTGATTGAACTTTAGTCAAGCAAAGAACCTTTGTTGGCAGGGCTCAGTGGCTCAGCCTGTAATCCCTGCACTTTGGGAGGCCGAGCAGAGTGGACTGCCTGTGCTCGAGGGTTTGAGACCAGCCCGGGCAACTTGGCAAGACCTCGTCTCTACAATAAATAAAAAATTAACCGGGTGTGGTGGCACGCGCCTGTAGTTCCAGCTACTTGGAAGGCTGAGGCGGAAGGAACACCTGAGCCTAGCAGGTGGACACTGTGGTAGCCATAAGTGTGCCGCGGCACTCCAGCCTGGGCCATGGAGTGAGACTCCAACTCAAAATAAATAAATAAATAAATAAATAAATAAATAAATAAATCTTTGCCAGTGCTTAGGTTTTTTAGACTCTGTATTTAAAAACTTAATCTCAAGAAAATTGTTTCTAATTGTTTTATGTCATTCATAAACCTCATTAGTCTATATATGAAGGAAAACAGTAAAAAAACACACAACGAAATGAAATGGCAAACTTTTTTGCTAAATGAAACTTGTGAAAGTCGGAAGACTGCAAAGTTCCAATAAGGTACTGTAATTAGAGTTCAGAACAGGTGATACCAACAATCATGTTTAAAAAAATCAAGCCGGGCTCGGTGGCTCAGCCTGTAATCCCGCGCCTTGGGAGGCTGAGGTGAGTGGATTGCCTGAGTCCCCGGGTTCGAGACCCGCCTGTGCAAGCGAGACCTCAGCTCTATAATAAATCAAAAAATTAGCTGGGTGTGGTAGCGCGCGCCTGTAGTTCCAGCTACTTGGAAGGCTGAGGCGGAAGGATCGCCGGAGCCCAGCAGGTGGAGGCTGCGGTGGCTGGGAGCGGCCACTGCACTCCAGTCTGGGCGACAGAGTGAAACTCCAACTCAAAAAAAAAAAAAAAAGAAATAATATAGGAGATAGGAAAATTGGTGGAGATACAGATGAAACAAATTTGTCTATGAATGATTGTTGACGCTAAGTGACAAATATATGTAGAGATTTGTTATACTTTTGTTTATTTTTGTGTATGTTGCCTATAATAAAGAATGAAAAATGAAGCCTGTTGTCCACACTGGGGTACAGTGGCACAATCACGTCTTACCACAGCCTCGACCTCCTAGGCTCCGGTGATCCTTCGATCTCAGCCTCCCAAGTAGCTGGGACTACAGATGTGCACCACCACGCCAGGCTAATTGATTTTTTTTTTTTTTTTGGTAGAGAAGGGGTCTTGCTATATTGCCCAAACTAGTTTCAAACTCCTGGACTCAAGCAATCCTTCTGCATTGGCCTCCCAAAGTGCTGGGATTACAGGCATGAGCCATCACACCTGGTGAAATTATTCTTATTAAACTTTATTTTTTATCCTCTGAACCAGCACTGGCTTTTTTTTTTTTTTTTTTTTTTTGAGTTGGATTCTAACTGTCGCCCACACTGGAGTGCAGTGGCCGCTCCCGGTCACCGCAGCCTCGACCCGCTGGGCTCCGGTGATCCTTCCGCCTCAGCCTTCCAAGTAGCTGGAACGACAGGCACGCGCTACCACACCTGGCTAATTTTTTTTGACTTATTGTAGAGATGAGGTCTCGCCAAGTTGCCCAGGTGGATCTCGAACCCACGGGCTCAGGCAATCCACTCACCTCAGCCTCCCAAAGTGCTGGGATTACAGGCTGAGCCACTGAGCTCGGCCGACTTTTTTTTTTTTTAATAGGTAATGAGCAACTTTAATTCGACAACCAGGTTAGTGGTTAGTTATTACCTAGGAGTACTACTGAATACATCTGTCAGGAGTTAGCCTTAGCAAAGATAAAAAATAAGGGAAAAAATGAAGGAAGAAAGGAAAGAAGAAAGAGAGAGGAGGAAGACTAGAAAAAGAAAGAAGTGAGAGATACTAGAGAGTTGCTGCTAAATCATGAGTCTCTTCCTGCCAGTCTTAATTTTCTTCCAGTTTCACCTCCAAAGGATTCCTTTATAAGGTAATTAGGAACCTGAGATTCTGCTCTATAAGTCTTATCCAAGTTATTTTGTAATGAGTAAAAAGAAAAACAGCGATTTTGTCTTAATATATCAACCTGAGAGTATAAGGATTTCCCTTTTAAAATTTTTTTTTATAGTTCTAGTATACTAGAACTGTCATATAAATAACATGCAGTGTTCCCTAAGTATTTTGGGGGGATTGTTTTCAGGAACCCCAAATCTGCAGATACCAAAATCAGCAGATGCTTAAGTCTCATATAAAATGACAAAGTATTTACATATAACCTATTCACATCCTTTTATATTTTAAATTATTTCTAGAATACTTATACCTGACACAATGCATACATATCACTTCAATCATGTGGATTCAACATAGTACTTGGTATGCTGCAAATTCAGCTTTTGTTTTCTGGAAACTTGTGGAATCTTTTTTCTGAGTTACTTTCCGTCTGCAATTGGTTTAATCCACAGATGCAGAACCCATGGATGAAGAAGATTGACTATTTTTATGTGACTGTGGACACTTGTGACCCTGTGGAAATTTTTTTTTTTTAAACATTATCAGTTCTTTAATTAGGTTCTTTCAAAGAAATGTAAAACACTAATTTGTGAGGATAAACACCATTTGTCAGGGCAAACACAGATCGCAGGTAGCCCTGGAGCTGAGGAATAGCTTTGATTTTTGGTAAGATTTGCGAGTCCACAGCTTTCTGATCAATCTTGCGCTGCTCTGTAATC
>CAUYQG010022637.1:0-17462 GCA_963574415.1 Tarsius wallacei
GTCCATAATTTTGTCCTCCTTTATGGCTGCCTAATATTTCATCACATATGTACCACATTTTTTTATCTAATCCACTTTCTATGGGCAGCACAGTTGGTTCCATGTTTTTGCTATTGTAAATAGTGATGCAATAAACATGCATGTGCAGGTATCTTTTTTGTAGAATAATTTGCGTTCCTCTGGGTATATTCCCAGAAGGCGATGGAAGGTCAATTTCTAAATCTTTTAGAAACTATCACACTGTTTTCCACAGAGGTTGTAATAGTTTTTGCTCCCACCAAGAGTATAGAAGTGTTCCCTTTTCTCCACATCCTCTCCAGCACCTGCTGTTTTTTGAGTTATTAATGATGGCCATCCTGACTGGAGTTAGGTGGTATCTCAGTGTGGTTTTGATTTTCATTTATTTGATGATGTGTGAGGCTGATCATTTTTTTATGTATCTGTTGGCTGCTCTTATGTCTTCTTTTAAGAAGTGTCTATTCATATCTTTTGCCCACTTTTTTTTTTTTTTTTTTTGAGTTGGCGTCTCACTCCGTCACCCAGGCTGGACTGCAGTGGCACGCTCACGGCCACCCCAGCGTCCACCTGCTGGACTCCGGTGATCCTTCCTCCTCAGCCTTCCAAGTAGCCGTAACTACAGGCTTGCGCTACCATGCCCAGCTAATTTTTTAATTTATCATAGAGATAAGGTCTTGCCAAGTTGCCCAAGCTGTTCTCAAACCCATGAGCTCAGGAAATCCTCTCACCTTGACCTCTCAAAATGCTGGGATTACAGGCTTGAGCCATCATGCTCGACTGCCCACTTTTTAATAGGGCTGTTGGTTTTTTTCCTTTCGTCACATTTGAGTTCCTTGTAGATCCTGGATGTTAGGCCTTTGTCAGATATATAGTTGACAATTTTTTCCCCCCATTTTGTAGGCTGTATCCCCACTCTCTTGATGGTTTCTTTTGCAGAAGCTTTTCAGTTTGATGAGGTCCCACTTGTCTATCTTAACTCTTAGAGCATGGGCTTTTGGGGTTTTTAATAAGGAATGGGTTGCCTGACCCAATTTCTGGAAGGGTGTCTCCTGCATTTTCTAAGATCCTTATAGTTTGAGTTTTACATTTAGGTCTTATGATCCAAAAATCCATTGATTTTTGTGTATGGTGATAGATAGGAGTCCTGTTTCATTCTTCTGCATATGGTCAGCCAGTTTTCCCAGCACCGTTTACTGAATAGGTTCTCTCCCCAGTGGTTGGTGGTGGAGGCTTTGTCGAGGATGAGTTGGTTGAGAAATTGAGGTTTTGCTTCTAGAATCTCTATCCTGTTCCATTGGTCCATATGCCTGTTCTTGTACCAATACCAGACTGTTTTGATTATTGTAGGCTTATAATAAAATTTAATGTGTGGAAGTGTGATACCTCCTGCTTTGTTTCTTTTGCTGAGGATTATTTTGGCTATTTGTGGTTGTTTGTTTCCATATGAATTTCTGTATTGTCATTTCCAGAACTGAGAAGAATGATGTTGGTAATTTAATGAGTATTGTGTTGAATCTGTAGATTGCCTTGGGTAGGATGGACATCTTAACAATGTTGATTCTTCCAATTCATGAATATTTTTCCACTTATGTATGTCTTCTTTGATTTCTTTGAGCAGTGTTTTGTAGTTTTCATTGTAAAGGTCTTTCACTCCTCTGGTTAAGAAAATGCCAAGGTATTTCAATTTTTTGTGGCTATTGTGAATGGAATTGTGCTTTTTATTTGGTTCTCTGCTTGTTTGTTGGTGTATAAAAATGTGACTGTATTGCATGTTGATTTTTGTACCCTGAAACTTTGCCAATTTCCCTTAACAGTGCAAGGAGATTTTTGGCAGATTTATCTAGGTTTTCAAGGTATGGGATCATATCGTCAGCAAAGAGGGATAACTTAAATTCCTCTTTTCCTATTTGGATGCCCCTGATTTCCTTGTCTTGTATGAGTGCTCTAGATAGGACTTCCAACACTATGTTGAACAGGAGCGGTGAGAGTGGGCAGACTTGCCTTGTTCTGGATTTCAGGGAAAGGCTTCCAATTTCTGTCCATTTATCAATATGTTGGCTGTGGGTTTATCATAGATGGTGCTTATTATTTTGAGGTATGTTCCCTCTATGCCTAGGTGTTCAAGGGTTTTTATCAAGAAAGGATGCTGGATTTTGTCAGAAACTTTTTCTGCATCTAATGATATAATCATGTGGTTCTTGTTTTTACATCTGTTGATGTATTGAATTACATTTATGGTCTTGCGGATGTTGAACCAGCCCTGCCTCCCAGGGATGAAGCCAACTTGGTCATGGTGGATAGTTTTTGAGATGTGTTTTTGGGTTGAATTTGCTAGAATGTTGCTGAGAATTTTTGCATCTAAGTTCATCAGGGATATTAACCTTAGTTGTCATTTTTTGTTGGGTCTTTATCCAGTTTGGGTATCAGTGTGCTGTTAGCTTTATAAAATGACTTGGGGAGCATTCCATCTTTCTCAATTGCCTGGAATACTTTCAATAGGATTGGTATCAGCTCCTCGTATGTTTTGTAGAATTCCGCTGGAAGCCATCTGGTCCAGGGCTTTTTTTTTTTTTTGGTAGGTAGGTTTCTTATGACAGAGTCAGTTTCCTGGGTTTGTTATTGGTCTATTTAGGGTCTCAATTTCTTTTTGTTTCAACCTTGGACAGTTGTATGATGTCAGAAAGTCCATTTCATTTAGGTTTTCGAGTTTGTTTCCATACAGATGTGCTTGGTAATCTCTAATAATCTTTTGTGTTTTTTTGAGGTCAGTTGAGTCTTGATTTTTTGCATTTCTAATTGTGTTTATTTGGGCTTTCTCTCTCTCTCTCTCTCTCTCTCTCTCTCTCTCTCTCTTTTTTTTATTTGTTTGTCTGTTTGGTTGGTTGGTTGGTTTTTTGGACATTCTGGCTGGGGGTCCATCAATCTCATTTATCCTTTCAAAGAACTAGCTTTTTCTTTCATTGATTTTTTTTTTAATGATATTTTTGTATTCTATATCCTGTATTTGGACTTTTACTTTGGTGATCTTGATTCTTCTGCTGAAGTTAGGGTTTTGGTGGTCTTGCCTTTCCAGCCCCCTTAGGTGATTTGTTAGGCTGTTAACTCTTGATCTTTCTATTTTCTTGATGTGTGTGCATAGAGTTATAAATTCCCCTCTTAGCACTGTTTTCATGGCATCCCCAAGGTTTTGGTGAAATGTGTCTTTGTTTTCATTTGTTTCTAAGAATCTTTTAATTTTTGTTTTGATTTCTGTGTTAGTCCATGAGTTGTTCAGCATCATGCTTTTTAGCGTCTATGTCTTTGTATGTTTGGGGAGGGAATCTTATTGGTGGCAATATATATTTTTATTCCATGTGATCTGAGAAGGTGCATGGCAGTATTCTGATCTTATAAAATTTATTTATGCTTGATTTATGGCTGAGGATGTGGTCAATCTTGGATTATGTTTCATGTGATGGTGAGTAAAATGTATATTCCGTGATAGTTGTGTGGAGTGTTCTGTAGGTACCTATTAAGTCCATTTGGTCAAACATCAAGTTGAGGTTCCGAATCTCCTTGTTGATTTTTTTCCTTAATAATATCTCTGGGGTGGTTAGTGGTGCATTTAAGTCCCCAGTTATGATAGTGTTAGGGTCAATATCTTTTTTTAGTTTACTTTGTAGTTGCTTTATAAAACCTTGTGCTTCTGTGTTGGGTGGATATATGTTTAGGATGGATATTTCTTATGGATGAATCTTTTATCATTATGTAGTGTCCTTCCATATCTGTTTAAATTTTTGATAGCTTGATGGTTGTTTTGTCTGATATTAAAATTTCAACTCCTGCCTTTTTTTTTTTTTGTTTTCCATTTGCCTGAAAGTTTATTTTCTATCCTCTAACTTTAAGTCTTGTGAGATATGTTTCCAGGAGGCAGCATATTCTTGGATTGTGTTGTTTAAATTCAGTTTGCCATTCTGTGTCTTTTCAGTGGTGCATTTCAGTCTATTGACTTCAGGCTGATTATTGAAATGTGAGAGTTTATCCTTGTCATGAGGCTCTTATATGGCTGTTTTTTTTTTCTTTTTAACTTTTGCATTGATATATAAGTGTGTGTTTTCAGTTCTGCAGGTGCACTGTGTGCTCTGTTGGCTCTGTGTTTTCCTGTACTTTTGTGAAGTGCATGGTAACTATTTCATCTTTTTCTTCTGTGCTTAATACCTTCTTGAGCTTCTCCTGTAGCGCTGGTCTGGAAGTAGCATAATATCTTGGGGGTTAGATGTCTGGGAAGCATTTTAATTCTTAATTGCTGATGAAGCTGAGCTTGGCTGGGTAGGAAATTCTTGGTTGAAATTGTTTATCTTTGAGAACTTTGAAAATTGGACTCTAGTCCCTTCTGGCTTGTAGTATTTCTGCTGACAAGTCTATTGATATTCTCATTGTTCTTCCCCAATAGGTGGTTTGACATTTCTCTCTTGCTGCTTTTAGGGGTTTTTTTTTGTTTTGTTTTGTTTTTTGAGTTGGAGTCTCACTCTGTCACCCCGTGCATTGGCACACTCACAGCTACCCCAGTGTTAACCTCCTGGGCTCCAGCAATCCTTCTATCTCAGCCTTCCAAGTAACCGAAACTACAGGTGTGCACTACCATGCCCACATAGCTTTTTTTATTTTTTATTTTATTGTAGAGACAAGGTCTCACCAAGTTGCCTGGGCTAGTCTCGAATCAACAGCCTCAAGCAATCCACTTGCCTCAGCCTACCAAAGTGCTGGGATTACAGGCTGAGCCACCAAACCCAGCCAGGACTTTTTCTTTTATACCTACTTTGTGTAGGCAAATTACCATGCATCTAGGGGTTGGTCTTCTCATTTGCTGTCTTTGCTGTCTCTGAATCTCTTGTGTTTGGATGGTCACATCTCTGGTGAGATGGGGAACATTTTTGGATAATCTCTTGGACTACTTGTGTTTTCCATTTCCCTTTCGGCTTCTGGGATACCAATCAGGCGTAAGTTTAGCCTCATGATATAATCGCATATCTCCTGGAGGCTTTGTTCTTTCTGAGTTTTCTTTCTATATTTTAACAGATTGGGTTAATTCTATGTTTTGGTCTTCAAGCACTGAGACTTTTTTCTTTGCTTGGTTAATTCTGCTTTCCACACTTGTCATCTTGATATTTCCTGGATTACATTTTTTATGGCCAAAATCTCTGTTACAAGTTCTTTCAGTGTTGCATCTTGTCTTTCTTGAGTCTTATTAACTCTTTCCATCCATTCCCTATCCCTGTTGTATTCTGGAGCCAGTTGTTGCTGATTTCTCTTGGGCTCTGAGGTCTTATTTTTTCAGGCATTGACTCTTTGATACACTGGGAATTATCTGTATTCTTCCATTGATTTTTTTTCTCATTTGTGACAAATCTCTTTATTTTCTCTTTAATTCCATTATGCAGTGACAGTAGGAGGGGCTTTCACTTCTGTTGTTTGCTCAGCCCTCTTTTCTTCCCTGATCAGAGCCTCCAAATTTGTTCTATTTTAAAACAGGGCTGGGGTGGGAAGCTTTGCTGTCTTCTGTGGTTTTGAGAGTTGAATAAGGTGGAGGGTAGGGAGCTAGGATTCAGAAACTACTTGCAAGTCACTATGTTCACTGACTAGGGTATGGGCTCCCTGAAACCTACTTCCCACCACCACCCTATATGATGATGCAATTGGTATGTGTTTGTACCCCCGAGTTCAAGATAAAGTAACCAATGAGAACAGAGAAAGTAGAATGAAATAGAATGGACAAAAATAATAAAAAATAAACCACAGGAAAAAAAGCAAAAACAAGAACAAAAACCCAAAAAACAAACAGCAAAAAACAGGAAAGCCAAACACACACATACACCAAAAAAAAAAAAGAAGAAGAAAGCTGTTCGCAAGTATCCTAATGCATAAAGAAAGAAACAAAAAAAGAAGAAAAAAAGAATGAAAATCGAACCCTCACACACACATTCATGCACTCACACTAATCAAAAATGAACAAAAAAGGGGGGAAGGGAATGCAAATTGAACCCTCATGCACACATTCACATACACATACTAAACCAAAAGGACGAAAATAAGAAATATATTTTCTGGGCACTAATTGCCCTCTTGTTTCAGGTTCTGTAATTATTCCTCTCAACTGCTCACAGGTAAGCCTGACTGCCACCTCCTAAAGGACTGCAGGCTCATTTATGATCTCCCCAGGGCACGGCCCAAGGGGTGAGGAGGGGGTGGGGGGCATCAGTCCTCCCCTCCTGCTCTCATATGGTCAGGAGAATCTCCTCCAGTAGGGAGGTGTGGGATTGTCTCCTCCCCAGGTCCTGGTGGTAGGCACCGTACCAGGCTTAGCCCAGAGTAGAGTCTTCCTATGGCAGCTGCTGCCGACCAGGGTCCACCAGGGTTCATCCTTCTCATGTCTCATGTGGGTCTGATGATGTTCAGAGAATTGCTTGGGAGGAGGGGTTTGGGTGAGCTCAAGACTCACCACTAATCTCTTGGCGGGGGGCTTCCTCCTCCTTTTCTGGTCACACCCTTTGTCCACCGGCTGGTTCAGGGCACCTGAGACTCTGCACTTATCCTATTCCTCTGAAGTTTGTGCTTTTGGGATAGTCCCTCTGGGTCATGATCATCCTCAGAGTAGTTAACCCACCAGTCACAGGGAGTGGGTCTGTTGCTCCATGGTGAGCATGCAGAAGCAGTTCCCTGCCCAGTTTAGACAGTGGTAAAGTGCCTGTTTCATCTTCTCCAGTGGAACTCTACCTCTGGCTTCCTTACTGTGCTCCCTCTGCGCCCCTCACTGTCAGTGTCTGGCTTGGTGCTGCAGTGGTGAGGTAGAGCCTGGTGCCAGCAGTCATTCCCAGCAGCTTTTTCGCAGGGAGGGCTCTGTTGATTTTAGAAAATGGCACTCAGCTTCTGCACCCTGGGAAGCACAAGGGTCCAAGCAGAGCAGCTGTGGCCCCAGCCGCTTCACCAGAAGAGCCCTGGCCACTTGCTCCCAAGTCCCCACTCAGTGAGCCACTCACATGCCCAGTTACACACAGACAGGCATGAAAATTTGCCCATACACTTACTCACACAGGGACTTGCACAGTCCAACTGGCTCCACTGCCATCTTCCCAGCCTCCCAATTTCAAAACTTTTTTAATTTAAAAAAACCTTTTTAAAAAGTATTAAGCCAGATTTCTAAGAATAACCTTATACTCCCTGAACAGACTCATATTAAAGAAAGAAAAAAATAATTAAAAAGCCCTACTGATCATGGTAGTGGATATCAAAGAATGTGGTTGAATCTTGAAGAGTAATTCAGTAGTGAAAGACAAAGAGAAGGCTTATGCTTGTGGGAATAAGTTCGTGAACTCGTTTTAGAAAACTGCTACATACCTCATTGCTGAATTCACTATGGTTACCTTCCCCCTTGGGAAGCTATGCACCAAGGCCAGCACCTAGTCCACCTGTCAAAGCAATTTTGGAACTTTTCCTGGAATGGCCATCAGAGCTATCATCGTGTTACGCTTAATGTCCTGAATGTCATCAAATGTCATCCTTTCAATATTTCCTTTATCTTTGGGCAAAGAAAAAAGCCACTGGGGGCCAGACCAGATGAGCAGGGGAGGTGTTCCAATGCGGTTATTTGTACAGTGCTGCCAATGTAAGTGCATATGGCAAGTTCGTGAACTTAATTGTCAGATCTCAACAAATGACAACAGCTCTGATGGCCATTCCAGAAAAAGAGTTCCAGAACTGTTTTGACAGGTGGACTAGGCACTGGTGTTGATCCATAGCGTCCCAAGGGGAGTACTTTGAAGGTGATCATAGTGATATTCAGCAATGAGTATGTAGCACTCTTTCTAGGGTGGTTCGCGACCCTAATTGTCACACCGCATAGGTCTTGGACTGAAGTAAAAGAAAAGCTCAGTGGGTCACCAAAAACTAGTGAGGCAATTACAAGACACAGGTTTGCATGGAGACAGTAAAAGTCCTGGAGAGTCTGTACACTTCTAGCAATTGATCTCAAAGTCCTTTTATAACTTTTTCAGTATTGCATTCAGCATTCATGAAACACTTTTTTGACTATCTTCAGTGTACCAAATATCAATTATTTTGAATATAGAAGTGACTTTTTTGTGACAAAGGCAGATTCTATTTAGCTATTGAAATTATATAAATATTAGTAATTTATTTTAAGTGAAAAAGCTGGTTAGAGTATAGAATGCATAGTATTTCTGTAAGTTATGTTGCACTTAGCATGGGGAAAATTCAGAAGGGATGTACATAGTTAAATTGTAACTTTTTTCTCTGGTTGGTAGACTTTGGGAAGATTTAATGCCTTGTAATCTTCCCTATCTGCATATATCTGCAGCACATGTGCACTGTTTCCTTTTTTTTAAACATTTGAAAGTCTTTTTCAATCAAATATGGTAAATTTAGTTGATAGATATAACTGGTGAATATACAGAATGATGCCATTTGGTGATTTAAATTGAGATAAAACATTACATAATAATTGAAATTTTGATTACTTTCACATAGATTACCTCACATTAGTTAGCTTTTTGTCATATAGGTATTTTGCATGTGAAGCATATTCATTAGCTGTCTTGTCTCTGTCCTCCCTCCTTTCATTCCTTCCATCCACTCTTTTAAGATGTTGGTTCGGCCGGGCTCGGTGGCTCAGCCTGTAATCCCAGCACTTTGGGAGGCCGAGGCGAGTGGATTGCCTGAGCCTGCGGGTTCAAGACTAGCCCGGGCAACTTGGTAAGCCCTCGTCTCTACAGTAAATTTTTAAAAATTAGCCTGGTAGCAGGTACCTGTAGTTCCGGCTACTTGGAAGGCTGAGGCGGAAGGGCCGCTGGAACCCAGCAGGTCGACACTGGGGTGGCCGTGAGCGTGCCACTGCACTCCAGCATGGGCGACAGAGTGAGACTCCAACTCAAATAAATAAATATTCTTTGAATGCAATTTTCTGCCGAAACTGTTTTGAACATTGGCAACATTACAGAATAATATCAAGATTTTTTATTTTTTTAAGAGATGAATGCATTCTAGTTTATTTGAAACAGTTGTGTTGCTTTAGAATGAAAATCTAAAAAGAATAAAGCTAACTTTGCTTCTGTACGTGAGGAAGAAACTGGGACTATAGGTTCCTGCTATAAACACTAAAGCAACTGGACAAAATATATGAAACAAATGTTTCAGACATCAGATCACAAGCAGCTCAAGACTAATTTCTGAAAGAAGAGTAATAAATGAGGCTGGCCTTTTGTTTACCCTGGCTTCTTCCTGAAGGCACTTTTGGACTTGGGTAAGTTACCGAAGGTGTATCCCGAATAGAACATAGAAATCACACTGAGTTGAGGAAACGGGTGAAAGTTTAGGCAGGCTGGGGTGGCTGGCATTTCCAAAGAGGAGGGAACTACACAGAAAGCTTCAGAAGTCAGGTCTTCCCTGAGAGTCTTGATACAGGCTAACATGCACATGCATGGGGGAAACTCTTAAGCCAGGTAGAAGATCACCAGGGATCTGGGCGTAGAGCAAGCCCCAGAACTCACACAGGACTGGGAGACATTTGAGTTCTGATCCGCCAAAGTAGTGAATCCTCCCTGAACTCCCAGACCATCGCATAGAGATAGCAAAAGAATCACACCTTAGTGGGAGGACTAAACCAGCCCTAGAGAAAAGGATGCCCTGACAAACTTACAGACAAGCATCAGAGGATCAAGATGGGTCCCTCTAACGCCAGCGCCACCTCTAGCTCCACGAGCCCCAGCCGAAGGGGAAAGAGGGGAAGGAAGGAGGTCTCGGTATACCAGGGCTCTCGCAAAGCAGACTGTTGGCGCATCCACCGGGAGCAAAGCACCCACGAGGCGACAGGCTGCAAAAGCCGCTCGCAGGCGCGCGCCCTCTACTGGAGGGGTGAAGAAGCCTCATCGTCACAGGCCTCAGAAGTCCGTTGGGCGGCCAGCTGGCACACTTCCTTTCCGGCGTCTGGTGCGAAAGTGGCTGAGGACTTCAAAACAGGCCTGCGCTTCCAGAGCGCAGCAAAGGAGGCAAGCGAGGCCTATCTGGTGCGCCTTGTGGAAAACAACAACCTGTGTGCTATCCGTGCCAGACGTGGGGCAGTTATGCCAAGACATCCAGCAGGCACGCGGCACACGTGGAGAACGCGCTAAGGAATCTGCCATAGGCCAGGCGCGGTGATCAAGCCTGTAATCCCAGCACTTTGGGAGGCCGAGGTGAGAGGATTGCCTGAGCCCGCGGGTTCAAGACCAGCCCGGGCAACTTGGCGGGCTCTTCCCTACAATAAAAAAAAATCAAAAAATTAGCCGGGCGTGGTAGTTCCAGCTACCTGGAAGGCGGAGGCGGAAGGATCGCCGGAGCCCAGCAGGTCGAGGCTGCGGTGGCCGGGAGCGGCCGCTGCACTCCAGCCTGGGCGACGGAGTGAGACTCCGACTCAAAAAAAAATAAATAAAAATTAGGGCAACTCTCTCTCAGGTCCCCTCCCACTGAGGAAACTTTTCTGTCTTTTTAACGAACTCCAGCCTTCTGAAAAAACAAAGAATTCGCTATGAGCAGAGCATGGTGGCTCTCGCCTGTGATCCCAGAACTTTGGGAGGCGGAGGCGAGAGGATGGCCTGAGCCTACGGGGTTCAAGACCAGCCTGGGCAACCCGGCGAGACCTCGTCCCCGCAACAAATAAAAAAGTAGCGGGGCGTATTGGCGTTCACCTGTAAGTCCAGCTACTTGGAAGGCTGAGGCAGAAGCACCGCGGAGCCCGGCAGTCGACGCTGCGGTGGCGATGAGCGTGCCACTGCACTCCAGCTCGAGCCACAGAGTGAGACTCCACTCAAAAAAAAAGGAATCTGCTATGACGGGAAACATTTAATACTAACAAAAGAAAAAAAATTCTCCCTGTTATTGATAGTTCTGAACGTTAGATATTTTTTCCCATGGAGTCCAAAGGGACCTACGTATATAATTGCGAGAGGTAAAATAGGGGACAGAAATCAAGTATTGGCAGTTTTTCCATTTTTATTTGTGTGTGAATTTTTAATATAAATGCAGAGATGTAAAGCATTGATGCAAGTCAAAATGCACTTGTTTCAGTGAACAAGTTTCAGCAGTTCAGCTTTATAATAATTATAAATAAACCTGTTAAATTTTCCAGGACAATGCCAGCATTTGGATTTTTTTTCAAACAAGTGAATTTCTTTCTTTCTTTCTTTCTTTTTGAGTTGGCGTCTCATTCCTTTGCCCTGGAGAGCAGTGGCACACTCACGGCCACCCCAGTGTTGACCTGCTGGGCTCCAGCGATCCTTCCACCTCACCCTTCCGAGTAGCCAGAACTACAGATGCACACTACCATGCCCAGCTATTTTTTGATTTATTGTAGAGAGGAGGGCTCGCCAAATTTCCCAGGTGGGTCTCGAACCTGTGGGCTCAGGCAATCCACTCGCGTTGGCCTCCCAAAGTGCTAGGATTACAGACTTAGCCACTGAGCCCGGCCACAAGTAAATTTCTTATTGACAGCACCTAAATGGTGTTTGTACCATTTTTATCAGTGGTTTCCATCCATTCACTGTACTGTTCTGAGTCGTCCTAAATGCAAGCACATGTTGTAATGCTGTCTGTGTTCTGTGCTGTTCCTGTAAGTTTGCTATTAATTACATTAAACTATTTTGAAAAAGGATCGAGATGATCCCCAAGTAGCCGAACTGCCTGCTAGAACAGTCCAACACTTTTTAGGGAAGACAAGAACATTTAGCAGTCAACAATGTAAAATTCAACACATTTATCATTAGCTTAAAAATTGCCACACCTAGACACAAAATGAAGGAAGGAAAACGTTACGCGTAATCAGGAGAAAAATTAGTCAAGAGAAACAGACTCAGAAATGATAGGGATGATGGAGGAAAGGACTTTAAAATAGATATTGGCTGAGCACAGTGGCTCAGCCTGTAATCCCAGCCCTTTGGGAGGTCAGGGCAAGAGGACTGCTTGAGCCTGGGGGCTCGAGGCCAGCCTGGGCAACCTGGCGAAACCTTGTCTCTACAATAAATCACAAAAACTAGATGGACGTGGTGGTGTGCGTCTGCAGTTCCAGCTACCTGGAAGGCTGAGGTGAAAGGATCGCCTAAGCCCAGCAGGTTGAGGCTGTGGCGGCCAATAAACGTGCCACTGCACTCCAGCCCAGGCAACAAGAGTGAGCTGCAACTCAGAAAAAAAAATGATAAAGCACAACATACGAAAAGAAAATACATCATGACTAAGGGGTTTATTCAAGGGTACAAGCTATGTTTAACTTATGAAAAAGACTAGTAATCGAATACTGGAAATTTATTAACAGAATACAGGAAGAAAACCGGATGATCTAAAGAGATGAATATAAAGCATTTAAAATTCACCACTTAATGTTAAAAAAAATTCTAAGCAAATCAAGACTAGAAGAGAACTTCCTCAATTTGATCAAAAGCATTGATGAAAAATCTATACCTAGCCTCATATGTAATGGTCAAAGACCAGATAGATGGCTGTCATTCTACGATTGGGAACAAGGCAGGGATATTCATTCTTACCACATCTTTCTATGTTGCACTGTAAGTACTAGCCATTGAAATAAGAAAAAATAAAAAACACACAAATTGAAAAGGAAGAGCAAAACTGTCTTTGTTTGCAGATGATTATGTGTATATACAATCCCAGGGAGACTACAAAAAGACTATTACCACCAATAAGTGAATTTAGACACAAGGAAAAACAAAGATAAAATAGAGTTCATCAACATGAAAATTTGTGCTTTTCAAAAGGTATTATTTTAAAAAAATAAAAGAAAAGGGACCACTGACAGGAAGGAAATACAGTATTGGCAATATACATTTTTTGTTTTTGTTTTGTTTTAGAGTTGGAGTCTTACTCTATCACCCAGGCTGGAGTGCCGTGGCACACTCACAGCCACCCCAGTGTCAACCATCTGGGCTCCAGCAGCTCTTACACCTCAGCCTTCCAAGTTGCCGAAACTACAGGTACACACCATGCCCAGCTAATTTTTTTTTAATTTATTGTAGAGACGAGGTACTACCAAATTGCCTGGGCTGGTCTTGAACCCACAGGCTCAGGCAATCCACTTGCCTCAGCCTCCCAAAGTGTTGGGATTACAGGCTGAGCCACCAAGCCTGGCCATATACATGTTTTTTAAAGATTTCTATCAAAAATATGTTTAAAAAACCTCTTATAAAACATACAAATGGTCAACAAGCACATAAAAACGTTTTGGAGGCCTGGTGCAGTGGCTTAAGCCTGTAATCCCAGCAATTTGGGAGGCCAACTTGGCAAGATGTCATCTCTTCAAGAAATCAAAAAAGTTAGCCGGACATGGTGGTGCATGCCTGTAGTTCCGGCTACTTAGAAGGCTGAGGTGGAAGGATCACTGGAGCCCAGCAGGTTGACGATGGGTTGGCCGTGTGTGTGCCACTGCACTCCAGCCTGGGCAATGGAATGAGACTCCAACCACCACCCCCCGCCAAAAAACAAAATTAGCCAGGTGTGGTGGCACATACCTGTAGTCCCAGCTACTCAGGAGACTGAGATGGAAGGATTGCCTGAGCCTGGTAAGCTATGATTGTGCCACTGCCCTCTAGCCTGGGCAGCAAAGTGAGACCCTTGACTAAAAAAAAAAAAAATGTAGCTGGGAGGTCTTAAAGGAAGGGCAATGCCTCTAAGAGGAACTGCCATAAAGGATTTTCCCAACCAGGACTTTCAGGTAAGACACTGTGAAGACCCTCTCCTTGCAGCAGCCAGTACCACTCCTGCTTGCAATAAGCCTCTGTAGCCAATGGGTTTTGTTTCATTATAGTTGATGAGATTTCTCCTTTTTGCCTTTAAAAGCTCTCCTTTGCTCCAACCCCCTTACATGAGTCTATTATCCACCACAGCACGCATATCATGAATTGCAATCTCTTGCTATTCTGGAACAATCTTGTTCTTTGTTGTTTTTTTTTTTTTTTGAGTTGGAGTCTCACTCTGTTGCCCAGGCTGGAGTGCAGTGGCACGCTCATGGTCTCTGCAACCTTGACCTCCTGGGCTCAGGCGATCCTTCCACCTCGGCCTTCCAAGTAGCTGGAACTACAGGTGTGTGCTACCATGCTCAGCTAATTGTTTGATATAATGTAGAGACAAGGTCTTACCAAGTTGCCCAGGCTGGTCTCAAACTCTGGAGCTCAGACACTTCTCTCACCTCGGCCTCCCAAAGTGCTGGGATTATAAGATTGAACCACCGCACCTGGGATTGTTTCTTTTTGAATCAGTCTCTCTGTGGCTCAGTTTAGGTTGACAATGCTTTTGGCAGTTAGAGAAACACTGATTTCATAACTGTCACCATAGAAGACTCCACAAGAAAAAATCTATATGTGTCAGAAAAACAGATATCTGGTTACTTTTTTCTATAGACAAGATAATTTGATTTAGTTTAAATTATTTTGAATTTTTATATCGTTGGACTTTAATTTTCAAAGAGATGCAATCTTAGGCCCTTAATTTCACTTTATGAATTCTGCAACAGAAAGCAGTTATAGTCACTTTTCAGTCATTTTGTTGCTAGAATATTTAAATTTAGTTATTTAATCTCATTGTAGAACTTCTCATGAGCAAATTTTGACAATATGGCTGTACATAATTTAGAATGGGAATAAGACTGGGATACAACTTTGGATACAGAATGGCCCCCAAATTGATTTAATTAATACACTTTTCAGAGCTTTCTAGGGCAAAAATCAATATTGACCTCTACTGATTAAAAATGGCCCACTAAAGAATATTAGGGAGTAACTTAATGAAAGTTATTAGCAAGACAGTCTAGAAACTTGGGACCTCCCCACAATACCCTCAGGAGATGGCCACACCCCTTGGCCACCTTCTTCAACAGAGTTAAGTGAAGAGAAGAAAAAGCTGCAGAATGTTGGAGATGGAAGAACATTTCACTTCTGGGTTTGTGTTTCCCCATGAAAGGACATCAATCAGTGTACCACATATGGTCTTTCCACCCTTTCCTCATGCCTCCCCTCTCTGACAGAGGTTAAGGGTAAGGGATCAGGCTTGTGTAGCTCAGTGCCCCCTCCAATCTCTTTGGCCTGCCTACAGGAGCATGTCTTCATCAAGTTGGGTCCTGCTGTAAGCCTGGCAGCAACATCTCTGCTCCCCAGATAGAAGCTTGCAGATTTTCCACACTTATTAGGTGGGCAAATCTAATGAATTCTGCGGTTCAGAATCAAGAATCTCATTGTTGCATGTTCCTCACCCATGTCTTCAGCTTAGACGTTTAAATATTAAAAGGAATTTTTTTTTTTTTGAGTTTGAATCTCACTCTTGTCACCCAGGCTGGAGTGCAGTGGCACGCTCATGGCCACTGCAGCCTCGACCTGCTGGGCTCCTGCAATCCTTTAAAAGGAATATTTTTGATCTCCATCTGTTGTCTCCATTGCCTCTCTTTAACTGGCATGAAATTGAGGTGGGAAAAATAGATGTTATTTATTGGTTTCTTCAAACTGTAATATATGTAGCTGGTGCACATCAACTGGAGTCAGGAAAGACTCTCACAAATGAGACAACCATGGTCATCGCGGTCTTGAAAAATTATGCAGATTATAATATTCAAAAAAGATAGAAAAGTCACTCCAGATAAAGACACACATGTTCATGGTGAGTTCAAGAGACTCAAGAGTTTGGTATAGCTTGAACAAAGCATAAGAAGAGAAAGAGCCAGTGGATAAAGCTGAACGGGTATTCGGGGAATTGAGTGCTTTACAGCACAGAGGGCTATATCAGGTTCAGAGACAGTTTGGCTGATGTAAGCACACAAAAAGTCAGAAATCAGTGGTGGGAATGTGATTTAGCTCGCAAGATTGAAGTAAAAGCTGAGAAGCAAACTTGGAGAAAGATGAAAGTAGGACAGTTCTCAGTGTCTCGTCAATAGCAAGAACTTGAGCAGAGCCTCTTTAAGGCCCTGCCTTGGGAAGGGCATCCTTGTGCCACATCACTTAAAGATTCAAATTTCCAGAAGAGACTGACTGACTATATTCTTAGCCCTGGGAAGTCATATAGTGGAGATGTGGGTGTAAAGGAGGACATTTTGACGGTCTTTCTAGGACCATTTGGAGAGGGAGAGGGGCAGTTTCCCAGGATGCTACCATCTGAAGAAGAAGAAAGCATGCTTGGCAGGAGAAAAATGTCAAATGTCCACTACAATGGTTTTCCTTTTATTTTTATTTTTTGAGTCAGGGGCATCACACTCTGTTGTCCAGACTGGAGTCCAGTGGCACCGTCACAACTCACTGCAGCCTTGACCTACTGGACTCAGGTGATCCTTCTGCTTTAGTTTCCTGAGTAGCTGGGACTACAGGCTCAAGCCACATGCCTCGCTAATTTTTTTTTATTTTTTATAGAGACGAGGTCTTGCTATGTTGCCTAGGCTGGTCTTGAACTCCTGAACTCAAGCAGTCCTCCTACTTTGGCCTCCCAAAATGTTGAGATTACAGGCATGAGCCACTAAGCCCAGCCTTACAATGGTTTTATAACATGCTAAGAGTTTAACATTTAGTCAGTTGCCATTTATTGGGTTTCTACTTGCACAAGTAAGTGTTTCCCAAAAGCATGTCCCATGGAACTCTTCCCATGTGATGTTCATGTAAAATAGATACCAAGATCAAATTAAGTCTGGGAAACACTGCATACAACATTCCTCCTCTAAGAGAATTATGGATATTTTCAGAATGGCGTCTAAGAAGTTCTTCAATAAAGAAAACTGTGTAGGCCAGGCTCGATGGCTCAGCATGTAATCCCAGCACTTTGGGAGGCCGAGGCGAGTGAATTGCCTGAGCCTGTGGGTTCGAGACCTGCCCGGGCAACTTGGCGAGACCTCGTCTCTACAATAAATCAAAAAATTAGCCGGGTGTGGTAGCACGCGCCTGTAGTTCCAGCTACTTGGAAGGCTGAGGCGGAAGGATTGCTGGAGCACAGTGGGTCGTGGCTGCGGTGGCTGGGAGTGTGCCACTGCACTCCAGCCTGGGTGACAGAGTGAGACTCCAGCTCAAAAAAAGGAAAAAAAAAAACTGTGTAACTTTGCGAGTTCTGACAATTAAGTTCGCAAACTTGCCGTCGTGTGCTTACGTTGCCAGCACTGTACAAACAGCTAGGTTAGGTTTCGTAGCCTTGGTATCTCAGTGTCTCACTGTGTTCGTGTCAACGTGTGGCAGTGTCTTACTGACTGGTGTTCATTACTGTTGTCGCATGTTTTTGTGTGTCGTCACAAGAACATCGGAGCTTGAATTAGAACAACAAACATTAAATTTCTTGTTAAACTTGGCAAGAGTGGAAGTGAAATCAACAACATGTTAGTCCAAGATTATGGAGATAATGCCATGAAGAAAATGGCAGTGTACAAATGGATTAAACATTTTTCT
>CAUYQG010022640.1:0-20222 GCA_963574415.1 Tarsius wallacei
CCAGACTGGAGTGCAGTGGCCACTCCCAGCCACCGCAGCCTCGACCTGCTGGGCTCCGGCGATCCTTCCACCTCAACCTTCCAAGTAGCTGGAACTACAGGCGTGTGCTACCACGCCCAGCTAATTTTTGATTTATTGTAGAGATGAAGTCTCGCCAAGTTGCCCAGGCCAGTCTCGAACCCACAGGCTCAGGCAATCCACTCACCTCGGCCTCCCAAAGCGCGGAATTACAGGCTGAGCCACCGAGCCCAGCAACAGTACTTTTAAAATTCAAGAATTTTACTACCTGCGTTATGGAAATTTCAGAATTAAATTTCAGAATTAAATTAAAATTGTTGACTGCAAATGAGGTTTTTAGTGACAGGAAATTTATTGAGGGCTGTCTCTGGGTTTTATTTTGGTATAACATTTTCCAGTTGTATTTGTGGCATGGTCATTTGGTAGTGCTTAGGAATATCTAAAAATAGGAAATAATTTTTTTGATGTTGAATTTTTATTATTTTCAGCTGAAATGTGCAGAGACTTGGAGCCTTAATGGTCTGGTTAAACACCTCTTTGGTAAACAGCTTCTGAAAGACAAGTCTATCCGCTGTAGCAATTGGAGTAATTTTCCACTCACTGAGGACCAGAAATTGTATGCAGCCACTGATGCTTATGTATGTACTTAAAGATCTTTAATCTTTAGGTGGTTATGTATTTTTTAAACCTTACCATAAATTTCTTTAGAAAAATTTTATCATAGTAGTGGCACAAACTCAACTAAAATATTTTTTTTTATCAGTTTGACACTAAAAAATGCTTAGGAAGACATTTAGTGAAACTTATTCTCGGTATTAATTAGCTGATCAACAGATTGTTCAGTCCTGCTTATTTTCATTTGTCTGAAGCCAAATTAATGCCCAATTAGCATATAAAAATGAACTTACTGAAAGTATTAAAAGTTAATAAGCCTGGGCTGAACAAACACAAATAGTATTGATGATATGTTTGCTATATAAGTAATTTCAGAATAAAATATTACAAAATAGTTTGTCTATTGAAACTGGCCTTATTTCTTATATTTACATTTAAAATGTAGTGAAAAGTTAGAGAATTTGCCTCTAAATTTAGCTTGCTATATTTTCATATTTCCATGTTTGTACATAGTATAACTGGGCTTTATATATAGCATTCTTGTTTTTTCCTTAAATAAATGTATTTTATTCCATGATGAGCTTATTTTCCCCTAAGTCATACTTTTATTTGTAAATGAATACTTATTGTTTTTTTTTTTTTTTTTGTATTTATCTTTAGGAATGGAAATTCTTTTGATTTGTAACCAGAAAAGATTCATTTTTCTTAGGGAAATAGGGCGATAATTTTCCTTAAAAAAAATCCACAAACCTTCTTGAGAACTAGCACAGGTTCTGTGGCATTGATTTGTGAACAATCAATGTGACTTGATTGTTCCTATAATCAGTACTTAGAAGGAAGAACTACTCATAATACTACTATTCTCAGCTGATTTAATGAAATAGAGGGAAGTAGATATCTGTAGTCAAGGCAGATTTCTCTTACTAGATAGCCTTTGGTTAGATTGCATTTATAAGTTATTTGATTTGAATACCTGTTTGTAATATTGGGTGTTTAAAAAAAAGTGAAAACTTCAACTTTTTCTTTTAAGGCTTAGGCAGCTTACTTTCATTGTTCTCATAATTGGTGTGGTGATTAAATGAAGGCATATATATCTTTGTGTAGCATAATAGGTTGAATTCAGTGTTCTGGGTGCTTTGGGAATCATTCTCTTGGATTTTTCTAAAGATGGGACATATAGTTTTACTTTGGTTATCTTTAGCATGCTCTTTTTTTTCCATAGGCTGGTCTCATCATTTATAGAAACTTAGAAACTTTGGGTGATGCTGTGCAAATGCTTGCTATAAATAAAGGTATGTTATGATCTAAGAATAAAAGAAAGAACGTGAATTTGTTCTTTGGTGAGGCTTATTTCCAAAAAGACAATATTCATGTATTTGCAAAATATTTAGTATTATAGCTTCTTGGGTATCTGAGCAGTTTTGACATTAGGGTGAGATCCATCAGGGCCAAAAATGAGGATTTCAGGTATGTTACTTGTGGCAAAGCAGGACTTACTACTTTTACTTTGTTGCATTGCTATTCATTAGGTGTCTAAAGTTGGGGCTTTGTGGCTTTGATAATGTCAATGACACAACCAGCTTTCTCCCAGTCTGAAGATTATACATCCTTGTTGTACATATTTAAAATATTTTATATATAGTGCTTTAAAATATATAAGATGCTTTACAATATACTGCTATTTTCCTCCAAAAGAGATGGCAACTTCACTCAACTTCAGTGTCTTTCTTGGTGTCTTGATGAGTCAGTGATAGCAGAAGAAACCATGTAGTAGAGAAGATAAACACGAACTTTTATATTACATAGATCAGTGGTGGAGTCCCTGCCATGTGACCTAGGATGTATCTGTTTCACCATGTTTGAGATGTGGATAATAGCATATCTATTTCACAGAATAGTTGTGAACACTAAAAGAGACAAAATATATTCAAAACATCTATATTAGATATGTGTAAAGTTATTACTATTCTAGTAGCTTCCTTTTGGAGATTTTGAATTTGTGCCCAAGATGTTAAATTAGGTGATTCTGTGAAATTTACTTAAAGTATAGCGTGACCTCCTCCCATGTATGAAGCTAAGTAACATCCTTTGTAATTGTAATCTTTTTTTTTTTGAGTTGGAATTTTACTCTGTCTCCCAGGCTGGAGTGCAGTGGAATGCTCACGGCCACTGCAGCCTCAACCTGTTGGGCTCAGGCGATCCTTCTGCCTCAGCCTTCCTAGTAGCTGGTGTTATGACCAGAGTGCGAGAAATGAATTGCTGACAGACACAGAGAGTCAGATTCTGAGTCCTTTAGTAGCTGGTGACCGAGAGAGGGCTAACACTACCAAAAATCTCTTGGCCCCGAGTAAAGCAAGTAGGGGGTTTATATATGTAATGCAGCTTAAAAAAAAAAAAAAGTTTCTGTAACTATAGTAACTTAAGGTTACATATTGAGAAGGGACAGAAAATAGGGAAGGGGTTCTGTTGCTAGTCTTGCAGTTTTCTGTTTACTTATTTGGCTGTTGGCCAGGGACATTTTTGCAAAATTGATATTTTTTGAAACAGGATGCAGGCGGGGCTGGGGATTTCAAAAGAAGAAGCTATCAGTTACAGTTCAGCGATCAAGAACAGTTGTGGTTGGGGGGAGAGTGTTCTTTTAAGTAGGCAACTGCAAGTAACTTTAAATGGCTAGCAAGCTTGTATAGGTTTCTATAGGTTATATAGACATGTGGATTTTTCAGACATTTTACTGGAACTACAGGTGTGTGCTACCACACCCAGCTAATTTTTTGGTTTATTGTAGAGACAAGGTCTTGGCAAGTTTGCCCAAGCTGGTCTTGAACCCGTGGGATCAGTCAATTATCTCGTCTCTGCCTCCCAAAGTGCTGGGATTACAGGTGTGAGCCACTGTGCCTGGCTATAATTGCAATTGAGAAGGAATTTACACCCTCTGTGGTAGACTCTCCTTCTTCACATTTTAAGTTAGAAGGTTCTTTAGAAGTTAGGAGGCTCTTCCTGGTGGGCCACTTCTGATGAGTGCCTGCTGATTCTCTAGTCAAAGATACTGTGGGTAGATGTTATAGTGGGCCCTCCTTGTCTGGGTTCTGCATCTGTGGTTTCAACCAACCATGGATCAAAAATGTTTGGAAAAAGAATTCTACAAAGTTTCATAAAGCAAAACTTGAATTTATAATGTGCCAAGTATTAGGTTGAATCCATGTGAATGAAGCGATGCATAGGCATTGTATTAGGTATTATAAGTAATCTAGAGAGGATTTAACGTATATACGAGGATGTCTATTTATTTATTAGTTTATTTGCAGATACCACACCATTTTGTATAAGGGACTTGGGCATCTATGGATTTCTGTATCTGTGGGGAGGAGGATGGGTCTTGAAACCAGTTTTCCATGGATATAGAGGAATAACTGTATCTTAATTAAGTGAGACAGGTGATATGTATTTGAAGCTGATTTGGTGAACAATATGTAAGAGCCTATTTATCTCGTAATAGAACTAAAATTCAACAGAGGGGATTTATAATTTTCTGATTTTATAGTTTGCAGTTCGCTTGTAGGTTACACTTATAGTTTCTTTCTTCCTTTTTTTGAATGCAGGATTTATTGAGAGGACAGCATACATTGATACTTAGAATTCATCATTAGATTGGGCAATGTGGCAATCATTTTGTAACCTTTTACACAGTAGCTTTGGTATACTGGGTGACAAAAGAGTGTTTCGAGGAGTGCTCATTTGGGGTATGTGCTATTAAAACAGAGGAGAGTCCCAGGCTTCAATAACATGAAGGTACTATACCATAGCAAGAGAATGATGTAGAAATCATATTCATGTGAATAGAGGTATAAATCAGATCTAAAGAATGTGAAAATAACTTTTTTTTTTAAGAGACAGAGATTTTGCTATTTTGCCTCGGAGGGTCTCAAACTCCTGGCCTCAAGCGATCTGCTTGTTTCAGCCTCCTGAGTACCTGGGACTTATAGGCACACACTCCTGTACTTAGCTAGAAAAGAAATTTTTTTAGAAGCCTGCTTTAGGAGCAACTAAAGCATGTGTAAACAACTTTTTTAGAATCTTGGTTTGGAAAAGGAAGACTTATTGATGCATATAACACACATGTCTTGAGTGCTTATTATGTGTCAGTCACTGTTATGGTTGCTGGGGAAAGTTCACTGAAGAAAAAGGACCAAACTCCTCATTTTCTTTGATTGAAGTGAGGGAGCAAGCCATATGGAAATCTGAAAAGAGAGCACAGCAGGCTTAGAGGAAAGAAAGTACAAAGTTGCCGAGGGCGATTGCTTGACTTGTTTTGAGGAGCAGTAAATATAACTGAAGCGAAATGCATCAGGTTAAGAGTGGTGGGAAATGAGGCTAGAAAAGTAGCTTGGGCTGGCTCATTTAGGGCCTTGTAGACTGAGAGTCTGACCTCATGTCTTATTAATGAAAATAAATATGAAAATGGGTGATGGGGAACCCTTAGGGGGTTTGGAGCAGAGGATTGACATGATTAAATTTTTATTTTAAAAGGATTTTTTTGGCTCCAAGTGTTTGGGCAGGTCATGTAGGCAGAGAGTTAGAATGCTAGTGTAATAGTCCAGGCCGGAGATGATAATTGTTTGGATTAGGATAGCAGCTATAGGGGTGCTGAGAAGTTGTAGATTCTGTAGAGATTTTAAAGGTATATATGGGGGGGGGGCGAAAAAAACCAGAATTATCTTGTGGAGGGTTGGCCCCTTGTAGTACACTTGGAATTTGTACTTTTGAATCAAATGGCCAAACAAAGTTTTTATCTGGAAGTTTTGAGAAAATTGTGTCACGATTTGAGAAAGAAACGTCCTGAATTGTAGCAAACAGGTGACTGGTTCTTCTACCATGACAGTGTGTCAGCCTACACCTCGCTGAGTGTTCAGCAGTTTTTCACCAAAACCAGCATGACCCCCATTCCTTACTCTCCCTGTTCACCTGATCCCCCCCACCCCGAGTGACTTTTTTTTGTTTGAGTGCGTGAAAAAAGTCCTCAAAAGGAAACATTTTGCTGATGTGGAAGAGATGGAACAAAAAACATAGAAGCACTAAAAAGCGTCAAAATTGATGAGTTCAGAGACTGTTTTGAGAAGTGGAAAAAGCATCTTGATAGGTGTATTGCATCAAATGGGGAGTACTTTGAAGGTGACTGGAATTTAAACATGTACTAATAAATACACAATTTTTAATAAATAAATTATGGGTTTTTGGGGTCTCCCCTGGTATTGTGAAGGATTTACTGGTGAATTCTCTATAAGAGATGAGATATAGAGACTTCTAGAGCTATAAAGATATTTTGGTCAGACCCACTGATGGAAGGGTCAATTATAGTGGAAAGATTATGTGACGAACAGGTTTGGGTGAGAAAAATCTAGATTTCAGTGTTGGACATCCTAAAGTTTAGATGATTATTGATAGCCAAGAAGATGTCTTCGTAGGAGACGTGATTCTGTAGTTCAAGGTTGAGTTTAGAGATGTAAATTTGGGAATCATAAGCACACAGAGGGTGGTTAAAGCAGTGAAACTGGATGAGGTAAAAGATAGAGTGAATGAAATAGAGGAGAGAAGAGGTATTGGCTTCAAGGGCACACCAGCATGTAGAGGTTCAGAAGGTGAGGACAGAGCAGCAGAGAGGACTGAGAAGGGGCATTAATGAAGGAGGAAGTACAGGAGGTGTGATGCTGAGAAGCCAAGCAAAGAGAATGTTAAGTAGGTAGGAGTTGTCAGCTGTTTCAATCATTGGAGAGTTTGAGAGAGGTGAGGATCTAGCATTAACAATTAGGTTTAACAGTGTGAAGGCCATCAGTGACCTTTTCAAAAGCAGTTTTGCTATATTAATTGGAGTGAAAGCTTAGTTGGAGTTGTTTAGGAGAAAACAGGAGCAGAAAAATAGAGACTGAGTATAGACAACTCTTTCAAGGTATTTTGCTGTTTCTGGGAGTAGAGATATGAAGACAGAATAGCACATTGTGGGGTGGGAAGATGTAGTTCTCTTGTTTTTGTTTAGATTTTCTTAGTGAAGTAAGAGGTGAAGTTGTTTCCTGAGTAAAAGGAGTGTCAAGTTGGTGGTGGAGGCTCAAAGAGAAAGGAAAAGTTGTGAAATAGTCATTTTGAGAGTAGGAAAGTGGGACACGTAGAAGAATTAGCAGTCAGTACTGAGGTTTCATTTGAAATCTGTGCCATGAATTGCATTTTCAACTATATTTGGCTGCTTGAGTGTATAGGCATCAAGTAGATAAAAACAAAACAACAACAAAAAAACTGGGTTTGATTTGAGTAGGAGTTTTGCCAGGTAAGTACTCTGGAGGGAGGGGAAGAAAGAGCGGTGGAGTTGAGAATCATACAAAGGAATGATTAATGTGGATAAGAAAGAAAAGCAAAGTATGGTAGGGAGTGGTCGTAGAGAGGATAATGGGTAAGGAAAATATGGGAGGGTCATTGAATTTGGTTCTGAAATTGTCAAGGAATTGTTGGGGAAAGCATGCTGGAAAGAAAGATAGGCAGACTTGTATTGAGAGGGTGACATGCTTACAATTCAAGTGATGATTTTATTGGCTATTACAAGGTCAAGGGTATTACTATGGAGTTTGGTGGCTAAGGCCAGTTGAGGAAAAGAATGTTGGAAATGGAGGGTCAAGGAACTGAAAAGGCCACACTTGGGGATGAACCATCTCTGGATGTTGAAATTGCTAGGAATGATCACAGGAGGAGGAGAAAGAGGAGAAGAAAGAAGAGGAGGAGGGGGAGAAAGAAGAAGAGGAGGAGGAGGGAGAAGGAGGAGATGAACATTACAGGAGGGAAAGACAGCTAATGAACCAGGCACTGAGGTCTTCAGTAAATGAAAGGATGTTATTTTGAGATCACAA
Organism: Tarsius wallacei; assembly: GCA_963574415.1. Classification (NCBI taxonomy): domain Eukaryota; kingdom Metazoa; phylum Chordata; class Mammalia; order Primates; family Tarsiidae; genus Tarsius; species Tarsius wallacei. Next base: position 7,524 of record CAUYQG010022640.1, read on the forward strand.
GATAACTGTAGTAATCTGGAATAACAGGTTATATATTAATAGTTCTGTACCAGCCGGGCTCGGTGGCTCAGCCTGTAATCGCGCGCCTTTGGGAGGCTGAGGTGAGTGGATTGCCTGAGCCCGCGGGTTCGAGACCCGCCTGGGCAAGCGAGACCTCATCTCTACAAAAAATCAGCCGGGCGTGGTAGCGCGCGCCTGTAGTTCCAGCTACTTGGAAGGCTGAGGCGGAAGGATCGCTGGAGCCCAGCAGGTCGAGGCTGCGGTGGCTGGGAGCGGCCACTGCACTCTAGTCTGGGCGACAGAGTGAAACTCCAACTTAAAAAAAAAAAAAAAAAAAAAGGTTCTGTACCATATGTTTTAGAGAAGCTAAACTTTTTGAAGGACAAGAGAAGTGGTGATGAAATTCTAAGCAGGGGAATGGTTTTGGAAAGAAGGGCAGGTTTTATGCTGTTAATGGATAATGATGTACCAGACAGAATGAAGTTGAGAATTTGAGAGATGATCACTGAATGATTAGAAAGGCCTTTTTTAAAAAAAAAAATTGGATTCTCACTCTTGTCACCCAGGTTGGAGTGCAGTAGCATGATAGTAGCTCACCATAGGTTCAACCTCTTGGTCTCAGGCGATCCTACCGCCTCAGCCTCCCAAGCCTGGCTAATTTTTTTTTTTTTTTGAGTTGGAGTCTCACTCCCTCGCCCAGACTGGAGTGCAGTGGCCGCTCCCGGCCACCGCAGCCTTGACCCGCTGGGCTCCGGCGATCCTTCCGCCTCAGCCTTCCGAGTAGCCGGAATTACAGGTGTGCGCTGCTACGCCCGGCTAATTTTTTTGATTTATTGTAGAGGTGAGGTCTCGCCAAGTTGCCCAGGCGGGTCTCGAACCCATGAGCTCAGGCAATTCACTCACCTCGGCCTCCCAAGGCGCGATTACAGGCTGAGCCACCGAGCCCGGCGGCTAATTTTTTTAATTTTTTGTAGAGATGTGTTCTTGCTGAAGCTGTTCTCAAACTCCTGTGCTCAAGCAGTTCTCTCACCTCAGCTTCCCAAAGTGCTGGGATTACAGGAGTGAGCCACTGTGCTCTAGAAAGGCATTTTATTTTGGTGATGGCTGGTAATGAGGGCAATGAGTAGTGACTGTTGGATAAGGTTATGTTTACCAAATTGTATTAATAGCTGCCCACATAGTGTTATATTAATTTCTCATTTTGAGATAGTGAAGATATGTTCATATTCTCATTTATACCTTCTCTTTCTGCCTAGTCTATAGCTTACTATGTTGTAATATGTATGACTGCAGATCATTTAAAATTTATTTTAAAATTTAAACAGCAAAAGTTTGAAAGGGAAGTGACTGAGGTGATTTGGGGATTGAACAGGAAGTCTTTTTGTTGGAATTCATTTAAGGAAAGAAAATGAAAATCTGAGTCCTAGTACTATTTAATGAAGTAGCTAAATGAATATCTCTGCTTTGTGGTTTGAAATTAATATTGATTTTTTTTTTTCAGAGGAGGAAATCCTACCTATTGATATAAAGAAACAGCTGACTTCAGTTTCTAAGGAGGTGATGGATCTGGCTAAGCATCTTCCTGATACTTTTAGAAAACTGGAAAATCCACAGAGGTTAAATATTATCTGTTTCTATCAATTCTGTTTATTTTTATCACATTTTCCTCTATATGAAGAATTACTGTTTATTAAGATATACAAATTTGCTTGACTACACATACACACAGACTGACGTATAAATTTGAGAAATTTATTTCCAGTTGTTAAATAGTGAATCCAAAGATTGAAGACTTTTCTGTCTGCTTTATGGATGTTTTATGAAACAAAGAAATATAAATTGTGTTTATATTATACTTTTTGAAATTATATTTTTTGTCAAAGAAAAAAAAGAATCAACCAGGTGTGGTGGCTCAGGCCTGTAATCCCAGCACTTTGGGAGACTGAGGCAAGAGGATTGCCTGAGTCCATGGGTTCCAGACCAGCCGAGCAATATGGCAAGACCTCATGTCTACAATAAATCAAAAAATTAGCAGGGCATGGTGACGCATGCCTGTAAGTTCCAGTTTCTTGGAAGGCCGAGACGAAAGGATTGCCTGAGCCCAACAGGTTGAGGCTTCGGTGGCCGTGTGTACTCCACTGTACTCCAGCCTGGGTGACAGGGTTAGACTCTGACTTGAAAAAAAAAAAAATTAGTCTCAAAAAAAAAAGAAAAAGAAAAAAAAGAATCAGCATCATTTTTTTTTCTGTCTGTTAATGTCTTTCATTTAATTACATTTATAGTTTGGTCACTAGAAATCTGTAAATAAAAACAACTTTTATGGTTAGTAGCTTCATTTTTTTGCCTATTTGATTATTATTTAATAATTCTATTTAATTAGTAGACTATTAGAACAAAAGGCATTCGGATTTTAAAGATTGTTTTATAGCTGCTAGTGCATTAGATAACTTAAGATATTTGAATAAAGTATTCTGTCAGATGAATAGACTTTGGACTGTAAGTGCTGTGTAGTTAACTCTTTTTTGGAACCAGACTTTGCTCTGGTCTTAATTGCTGAATGACTTGTTTAATCTTTAAAGCAGGAATGCTCTTAGGCAGTGAACAATTGCAATATGGTAATATAAATTTGAGCCAAAAAATACTTTGTAGAAATGTGAAGCCCTTAGTAGGAACAGAAAGAAATATGACTCTTGAAAATGATGCAATGTTAATGTATTCTTTTTTGGATGAAATTTATGATAGATTTTGATTGAGAGATTTGAAAATGTGATGTGGAAATTGAGCTCTTTTCAGTCATTTTTCTCTCTAGAAATTTGTTTTTAGAAAGTAGTTTTTATATAACTTTCAAATGGGGAAGGATACCAGTAAAGTCATTTCTTCCCTGTTTTTACCTTTTTTCCTATCATAAAATCAGAAAAATTACCATAACTTTATGTGATTTTTATATGCATTTTTAGATTTTTGTACCAGCAAAATATTTACTAGATACAAATTACATATGCATAGTGCTTTGCTTTATAATATCTGTTAAAGTCAAATAAAATAAGAGCAAATATCTAAATTTAAAATGCTTTATTTGGGAAGAATTGCAGTTTGGGGCATAAACATGAACTGGTTAGTCTTTGGTGTGTCCAAAGAAAATAAGAAGGTTGGCGGTTATATAAAAAGGATAAATGTTACGTGTTTTTCTGAAAAAGTTCACTGACACTAGTAAAGTTTTGGGGACATGGCAAGCTCTGAGTAATTGTGGTGGGTAAAACTAGTTTCAGAGTCAAGCAGGTTGTTTCAGTAGCTGTTAGATAAAATGGGTTTCAGTTATAATAGGCAGTTTCAGTAGCCAGACTTGCAGAGAAAATTACATTCATGGAGCAATGTTATGTGTCCTGTGTGCTTTTTTTCCCTGGCCTTCCACTGAAAGGAGTTACCTATAGAAACCTAGAATACACTTAGTTTGGCATAGTCTTTTTGCCTCATCACAGCCATTTTTGCTTAGACTTTACCCCTGACATGCTTTGACTTTAGCACAGGATAGACAGAGATAAATTTCCAATAGGCAGGTTTTAGGGGCAAATCTCTATCAATTAGATACAAGACAAGGACAGAGCCATAGAAATGTTAATAGACCTCCTTTTTGCTAAGGAGTTTGTGAATTGCAACCTCTGACAAGTCTCTTGCAGGAAAAACCTCTTCCCTTGTTTCCCATGTAGCCCACCACCATGGCAGCAATCATGTGACTAATCCACCCATCTGCCTGCTGTCCATCACCTGACATTAGTACCTGTGCTTACTTGCCCCTTTGTAATGATGCAGAGCAGATCACCACCCAATCACCTTAATGACCTTTCCCCATCCATGGGAAATGTTTAAAAGCACTCAGTCATGAGCAGCCATTTTGCCATTGCCTTAACTAGACTCTGGTGTGGCTATGTGCTCTTTGAGCTATGGCTGTCGCCATGCTTCCTGGCTTTGGCTCCCTTCCCTACCTTGGGGAGGTGAATCTCCTCTTTCTTTCTCTCTCTAATTTACTTTCTAAATAAACTATATTTTGTAATCTAACTTCTGTGCAATTCTTTGCATTTTTCATGTGATATCGGATTGCACACCAGGCATACTCACGACCCCAGCAGGCCTGACCTAACATTCCAGAGGCCCCACTGGGAGTGTGACCCTAATAGACAGGAATGACACAATTCGTATGATCAGTTTTCACATATCAAAACAAATAGGTTTTATTACAATTTGAGAATGGAAAATACTGATCTTGAAAAGTTTTTGTGTCAAAAACATGAAGAGAAGTGGTGATGAAATTCTAAGCAAGTTTATAGTAATACTTAGCTGGATTATACCTTAGAGCCAGGAGGGAACAAAAAAGCCCTCAGAATAGTCAAAATATGTACCGTAGCATGTATTCAGGCTCTCTTTCTGCGTTTCCGGTGGGGTGCAAGAGGCCACATTCAGAGTGTATTTGCTTTTTGTTTATAGATGCAGTTTAACAAGCTTGGGTATCTAGTTAAAATGAAAGTGGTGTTAATAAGGTATGCACATGACAACAGCTGGAAGTGACAGCTGGCAATCTGTGAAAGAGTGGACAAAACTATATAAAAATTAGAACTAAGAACTCTTAGAGCAGTTCGAGGTTTGTTACAAAAGGAAACAGATTTATGCTTCATTGGGCCCTCAAGATATTGTATAGTACTGCTTAGTCATTGATTTAAATTCAGTATACATCTGTTGTAATTGCTGTCATGTACTTGACATTCTGTATGGTGCTGAGGATGTCTGCAGGCTACTAATATGCATAAAGCAATCCTAAGAAAGAAGGAACAGTACAGGGTGCTTTACTGAAGAAGGGAGAATAACCTTTGGTATTTGTTAAAGTAAATATTAGCTATCTTGTATGAAATATGTCATTCTTTGATGCTAGTGCTGGGTAAATGAGACCTTACAGTTTTGTCAGTCCATTGGTGCCGCTGTTGCTATGCTTGTATGTTACAGCATTCATTGTGCATTTAACAATTAAACTGTATCACGTGTTCCTACTCGACTATTTAGATATAGTTCTTATACTTGAATAGCTATGTGTAATGCTAAATGTTATTTGTAAGATATAAGGAATTTTAGAATGTTAAAATTGGTGTGTTTTTAGTGTTTGAATTTAGTTTTGCTCTTGATTTTGTTTGTGTTAATGTGGACTTTGTCCACCTAGTCTTAGTCTTGAGCCCAACTTTGGAGTGCTGTTTTCAGTGTAAAAATAACTTATGAAATAACTCAGCACTTTTGGTAGTATGTTCCCATGAAAGATCATATTTTTACTTGAGTCATTAATATAAAATTTTAAAGGCATATCAGATTTTATTAAGCATTGATTTTAAGACAGAAATATTATAAGACTGAAACAAAAAACATGTCTCTGCTCATCATATTCCCTTCATTCCCTCTAATTTCTGGCTTTATGAAACACTTTAAAATTGCTTCAGTAAGCTCTACAACAAATAGATAAGAAAGGGTGCCTCGTTTTACATTCCAGCAGTGGTTTTCTATTCCAGCTAACCAGGTGTGGTTATAATATCGCCATTTAAAGTTACTTAGTGGCTGGGCTCGATGGCTCAGTCTGTAAATCCAGCATTTTGGGAGGCCGAGGCAAGTGGATTGCCTGAGCCCGCGGGTTCGAGACCAGCCCAGGTAACTTGGTGAGACCTCGTTTCTATACTAAATCAAAAAATTAGCCAGGTGTGGTAGCGCTCCTGTAGTTCTGGCTACTTGGAAGGCTGAGGCGGAAGGATTGTTGGAGCCCAGCGAATTGATGCTGGGGTGGCTGTGAGCGTGCCACTGCACTCCAGCCTGGGCGACGGAGTAAGACTCCAGCTCAAAAAATAAAAATAAATAAATAAATAAATAAATAAATAAAGTTACTTAGTTAAATTGTTATACATTAGCAACTGGAATTAAGGAGTTAAGAAATTCAGTGTAGATTTATTCATATGCTTCTTATCCATATTTTCTCACTTGTTATATGTTCCTACTGATGGGAAGTTTTTTTCTATTCCAAAACAGCTTTAAGGTTTTTGAGGGTACAAAACAGCATCATTTTCAAGTTATAGCATAAACACTCTTGTGTGTTGCAGTTTGAACTAGTAATTGATCAGTGAATTGATAAAGTTAGGTAAAACGAAGACATAACAATTTTCTTTTAACTTAAAATGTTTATGTATTTTTTTTCCCAATCTTTTGGTATATGTCAAGGCTTTTTAATTACGTATAGATTGGCCTGCTGTTTGCTGTTTGGAGTGCTGCAGTGTTTCTTGTTTTAGCACACTCACAATGTATCATCTACAATTTCTAATTTTAGTTTAAATGGAGTGAAAAATTGATCCTTGTAGTCTGAGTACAGAGTCCTAGGAATTTCCATGATTTTTTTCTCTAAACTTTTACAGTTCTTTTGACTGTAGTTTATCAAACAACTTAAAAAAAGAAGTTTGGTAAATCTTCCCACATACTATATTTAACTTAGTCAGAATTTAATAGTTTTTTTTGTGTGTGTTTGGTCATGTATCATAGATTTACTTGACATTTCATTAATCATCAAAAGGGTATAGCTGGCATATATTTAGGACTGAACGCTACTGGCTGTCAGTAAGTGTGCAGATCAACTATTGGATACAGAAGTACCTAGCTCTGCTAGAGAGCTTTAATTATATACGGGTATTACGGAATGAAGAGCAACTTTTGCACGGTGGGCCCTTTAAGTGAAGATCAGCTTAGAAATCTTTTACTTATTAAAAAACTTAAAAACCTGTCCTTATAGTTATTGCAGTTAAAGGTGAATTAACTTTTTTAAAATTATTTTTTAGGATTTCTGGCCTCTTAAAGGATGTTTCAGAAAATCTGTATTTATTGAGGAAGATGATATTGGGCACTCCAGAGACTGAGACTGAACTGGGGCCCAGCAGTAATTTCAACTTATTATCATTGGAAGATTCAACTGCTGGTGGAGTACAACAGAAACCAATTAGAGAACATACAGTTTTTACGTTAGTTAAAGATAAGACAGGGGACCCAACACTTGATAATTTAGTTAAACATGATGGAGAAGATATACTTGGAAATGAAGTAGAACAAAAACAAGACAAATTTGAAGATGGAATAGAAGACAATAAATTGAACGAGAATATGGAAAGAACTTATTTGATGTCATTAGATATTACAGAGTTTGAACTTCAAGTTTTGGAACAGCAGACTCAGGAAAAATTTCTCAGTGATGTAACTTACAAATCTGCTGAGGTACTATATAAAGAAGAAACTTTTTTTAGTTATTAGTATGGGTTGACTGACCTTTTTTCTGTGAAGGTGTAGATAGTAAATATTTTAGACTTTGTGGGACATACAGTCTCTTGCAACTACTAGGTTTTGCCATTGGAGTGTAAAAGTAGCCATAGACAAATGTAAACAAAATGTGCCTGTGTGTTTCTGTAAAACTTTATCAACAAAGCAGACAGTGGGGAATATTTGGCTTGTGAGCCATAGTTTACCACCCCTGACTTAGTGCAAAGATTTTATAGTGTCAGTAGATATTTGTTGTAATTTGATATTTTATGATTTCTTATACTTTTTTCATAATAAGATGTTTCTGCTTTTTATGGATTCCCTTTGTATCTACTAGTGTTTACTCTTCCAAACTTGATTTTTTGGGTGATATTTATTTCCTTCTACAGGGCTTCTTTACTTTAGTGAGAGAGGGTTTCTAATAAATTGATATTTTTTTCTTATTACTAGTCTTTATTGTCATCTGGAGAGTCATTTTTTCCCTTAATTTCTCATTTGTTTTTTCATTAGTTAAAAAAATTAGGATGGCCATATTCTCTAGAATTTTATGCATTTCCTTTTGCAATAAATATGTTTTTCAAAAATTAGATTTTGAAAGCCACTTAATGAGCCATTTTCCCCCTAATTTTTCTGATGTTTGCTATGTTTTGGTAACTATATTAGTCATCACTTCTACCAATATATAAAAGCATTTTATTTTAAAAGTGTTTTCACAATATCTTCATACCAATCATATGTAAAGCAGTTTTCTTCTTTGAGAAATATCATTTTTTTGCTAATCTGCATTTCCCCTTAATTTTTCTAGACATTTCTCATTAGATATATACTTAAAATGATGTTTCATATAAATTATAGAATTTTGATCAGGATTTCATGATTTAACTGATCTTTTGTTCCAATTATTGCCTTTTTTTAGTTAGCACTATTTTTTAAATTATTAAATACCTTATTTAAAAAGTAAAGTAACTTTTCTCTGATAGTAAAAAAACTTATTTTATTTTACTTATTTATTTATTTTTTGAGTTGGAATCTCACTCTGTAGCCAGGCTGGAATGCAGTGACTTGATGACGGCTCATTGCACCCTTGACTTCCTGGGCTCAGGTGATTCATCTGCCTCAGCCTCCCAAGTAGCTGGGACCACAAATGCATGCCACTGTGCCCGGCTAACTTCTTTACTCTCGTAGAGATGAGGTCTTGCTATGTTGCCCAGGCTGGTCTCGAATTCCTGGGTTTAAGCAATCCTCCCTTCTCAACCTCCCAAAGTTCTGGGATTACAGGCGTGAGTCACTCGCCCAACCAGAAAGCTTATTTTAAATCTTTTCTTTTTTTGACTTAAATTTTGCCATTTAGTTAGGGCTATATTTCCTTTTCTATTTTCTATTTAAACATTAGGCATTTTGGGGGGGGCATTTTTAAAAAATTACTTTTGTGTGTTTCTTTTGTGTAAGTTCCCATCATGTTGGATACTTGCATCCTGGAGATTGCCAAAATATTATAAAGGTACCTCATATCCACATATTGGCAATATGCTGAATTAATAACATTTTTGATACTTTGCCTAAGATATGTGGGTGCTACTTGTAAAATACTGATTTATTTGATTTACATAATTATCATTTATCTCCCAAGGACAATGAAAATGATACATCTTATGTAATTGAGAGTGATGAAGATTTAGAAATGGAGATGCTTAAGGTATGTTTAAAATTATAGAAAAGTTATTTCATGTTCTTTCCAAAGGACATTCGATTAAGTAAAATATGACCTAATTATAAACCAGGTCCCACCACAATGAAATTGCTACTAATTATGTAATGTTAGATTTTATTGTTACAGTCGTAGTAGTTTTTTGTAGTTAAAAAAAATCAGTGGATAGAAAAGAACAACTACTCTTCTTGGCTTTGTACTGAATTTTTCCACATTGTGAAGATATTCTTGTATTCAAAAAGTTCGAGGCACACAGTTTGCCACTGATTAACCAGAATTGAACTCTTCACTTTGTACTCTCATTTAGGGTAGGGATTTTATTTCATTTGTTCATCCAACTTGTCTATTTTTCTAACTGTATATCTTTCTTTTTCTGTTGTTTCTTTGTTCCTTCTTCTCTCTCTCTTTTCTACCTACCTATCATATAAACATATAAATATGTATTATACATTTACCTATTACAGAAGAGGAAGTTGTCTATAGATATCTAGTATACAGGACCTTTAATTTGCAGAAAAGAGGGTATGAAGTCGATTATACTGGAAATTAATATTTGAAATACTTTCTTTAAAGCATTTATCTCCCAAGGATAATGAAACTGATACATCTTATATAATTGAGAGTGATGAAGATTTAGAAATGGAGATGCTTAAGGTATGTTCAAAATTATAGAAAAGTTATTTCATGTTCATTCCAAAGGACATTCGATTAAGTAAAATATGATCTAAACCAGGTCCTATCACAATGAAATTACTACTAATTATGTAATATTAGATTTTATGTTTTTCAATTCATATGTCTTTATATCCTTATATAGTATATGAATAATGTTTTGAAAGTAGTATACTAATTTTTAATATGTTTTCTGTTTCTTCTTAAGTCAATTTTTTTTTTCATCTTTTCCTGGAATATGGGTAGTGATTGAGCTCTCCAGTATTGAATTGGTTTCCTTTCTTCCCACCCATGTGTGCCTCCTTTTATTTGGAAGTTTTTATACAGTCAATAATCTTTTTTATTTTCTTTGGTATTATTTATTATGGATATTTTACATTTGTGACGTATAATTTTCTAATGGTTTAAATGGTTCAGTTTTACTCTATTTTATCATCAAAGTTGAAAATAGTACTTTATAATGTACAGATTTTCTGCTTCTTCACTCAGTCTCAAGTTTCTTTGTCAGATGTTGTGAACCCAAAGATGTTCTCAACAGAAGAAAGAAAAGCCAATTTAGCAAAATTAAGTGGAAAATAAAGAAAAAAACACAAGTTGACCATTATGCATACTTCTTATTCCTCATCTTTCACTTGATGTGATTTTTTTTTTTATAAAATGAGATTAATTTCTTTATTCTTTAGTTTTTATGCTGAGTAATGGGTAGTGATTCAGAATTCAGATGTGGGTTTGAATCCCATCTTCTCCAGTTATTAGCTGTGTGACTTCAGACAAGTTTCTTATTGTCTTTGGTACTCAGTTGACAATTATAATTTTTAAGGTATTGTTTGTGAAGAGCTTTGTACAGAACTTGACATTTAGTAAATGGTTAATAAATATTAGCTAACAGTAGTAGGAGAACATAAATACTAAACCATATTTCTTTATTAATTAACCGTTTCTCTTAGAAGTACTTTTCAAGTAGTGCACGGTTATCTGCAACATATACAGGAGGATGACAAAAAATGCATACACATTTTAAGAGTTGTTATCTATGTATTACTTTTCAAAGTTGAATTAAATTGCAGTAACAGTGTATAGTATGATGTTCGCTCAGCCGTGCTTCCGCCATTTTCTTTGACTGTCCTGCCTGCATAGTGATGCTAGAATTCATTTGATTAATGCCATCTTTTGAGCGAACATCACACTGAAAATTTGTATGCATTTTTTGGCACTCCCATATATATTGAATCTCTTTAAAAGATTTGTTTTTTATTTTAGGGTTGTGGGGTAGAAGTGGGGATTTATTACTTAAGTAGGTTTCATGAAGGTGATGTTGGCCCTCTTTTCCCTATGATAGTGGACCAGGTACCCATTGTGTTGCCACTCTTCACCCCTTCCCTTGTCTCTTCCGCCCTCACCTAGCAGTGTCCACTGTCTGCCTGTGCTTGTGTGACCAGTGATCAGTGCACACTTATGTGTGACAGCATGTGGTATGCACCTATATTAGAGAATCCTGTTTTTAAAATGCTTTCAAAGCACGTTTATGGACTTGAAACCAAAATCAGAAACAGAATCACTTTTTTCCTTTCTTTCAGTCTTGAAATGAATAAAACTTAAAACAAAAAAACCCCTCCAAAGTCAAGATATTAAATGAAAAGTTTAATAAAAAGAGAAAATAAAAACTGTGGTTTAATAAAGACTTTCTGTCACATCTTAGTAAAAATTTTTATAGATGAACCAATTTTGAAATATCTGAACATTCCTGAACTAGATAATCTTTATTTGGGAGAGAAAATCAGATACTGTCATGCCAAAATAAAAACAAATATCTTCATTTCACATTTGTAATATTCCTTTTCTGAAATTATTTCAATCTTCATTTTTTTTGTTTTGACAATTCCAAAACACATTTATTGTTTGCTTATAGTATAAGCCTATCCTTATTCAAAAAGAATGTCATGGACACATGATATAGAGAAACTCATTACAAAAATAACATTAAAATCCACATTTGCCACTTGGGGACTGAAAACATTGAAGTACAATACAGAAAAAATATTTTAAATTATCCAAATTTAAAATTTATAATAGCTTTCCCTGGGGGCAGTTCATTATATGCTATTAATGAACCTTGTTTATGCTGGAAGTATTCCATCTTTGGCCCTGTGCCTTACAAACCATTCATGAGCACATATTTAAACTGGAGCACACATGTTCTTTTGTGGTATTGCTGGCACATCTGCCAGTTTTGAGCAAAATTGTAGCTTCTGTTAATAATACTGCTTTTGTGTTTGGTGAAAAAGATATGACACTGTCAGTGGTTTGACTTTTAAAATTTCTTTTAAACTTTCAGTCTTTAGAAAACCTAAATAGTGCCATGGTGGATTCAACTCATTCTAAAGGCTTAGAAATAGAAAGAAATCTGGATCTTCCTACTGAAGAAGATGATGAAGATGAAAATGATGCTATTGAAGAGGAAGAAGAAGATGATAAGGGTAAGTACTAGGTTTTAGGTAATGGAAATGAAGATTTTATCTGTGAACTTTTTTTGGTAACACTAATGTAGTTTCTGATTGCCATTAATGGAAAATTGGTTATGTTATATGCATGCAATTTGGATGGACATATTCCTTGCCATGGTTTGTTTTAAATGTTAGATTTTAGAAGTATAGCTTATTGTAAAACACCAGTTTTTTACGGCACTGGCAAAGTGCAAATCACAATCAAATTCTGGTACTTAGTAGTAATCAAAGTATTTGCTTGGAGTCATAAGTAATGCCCAGAGGACCAAATTGTGTTGAGATTAAAAGACAGAAAACACTAACCTATGATATCGATCACTATATTCTTTTTTTTTTTTTGAGTTGGAGTCTCACTCTGTTGCCCAGACTGGAGTGCAGTGGCCGCTCCCGGCCACCGCAGCCTCGACCTGCTGGGCTCCGGTGATCCTTCCGCCTCAGCCTTCCAAGTAGCTGGAACTACAGGTGTGCGCTACCACGCCCGGCTAATTTTTT
>CAUYQG010022641.1:0-21087 GCA_963574415.1 Tarsius wallacei
ACTCTATAAAAAAGATACCTGCACACGTATGTTTATCACAGCATTGTTCACAATAGCAAGAACCTGGAAGCAACCATGCTGTCCATCAAAAGAGGACTGGATTAAAAAAATGTGGTGCATATACACAATGGAATACTACGCCGCCATAAAAAAGAACAAAATCATGAATTTCGCAGCAACCTGGATGGAACTAGAGTCCATAATACTGAATGACCTCTCACAGAAACAAAAAACTGAGTATCACATGTTCTCACTCATATAGTAGACCCTGATCATCCAACGTATTACCATAAGAAAATGACTGACAGTGGTGGGAAAATATGAGGGAGGGAGGGTGAGGGTGATAGGATTAATGGTGGTAAATATCTGTCTGGGGATGGGGAGACACCTCCTATCAACAAGGGTGCCTGAACGAAGCATTTTTGTATACCTAACTCTTAACTGTACCCCATAATATCATAATAAATATTGAATATTAAAAAAAAGGGCAAAACTCTTTAGCTATAAATATACTTCATATATTTACATACAAACTCTCTCCCGACCTCTCCTTTTTAGGTTTAGATTTAATTGTTTTCAGTTCAATTTTACATGGGGGTAGAGGGTGGAACTTGAGGACTGGTAGCAGAGCATGTTGTAAAGTTGTACTATTAAAATGTATTTAAAACTAATAAATAAATAAATAAATAAATACTTATAAATGAAAATGACTAAATATATAATAATAAAAAGACAACTCAATTAAAATATGGGCAGAAGTCTTGAATAGACATTTCTGCCAAGAAAATATACAAATGGCCAACAAGCACAGGAAGAGACGTTCAATGTGAAGCCGGGTTCGGTGGCTCAGCCCATAATCCCGCGCTTTGGGAGGTTGAGGTGAGTGGACTGCCTTAGCCCTTGGGTTCGAGACCCGCCTGGGCAACTTGGCGAGACCTCATCTCAACAATAGATTAAAAAAAAATTAGCTGGGTGTGGTAGCACGTGCCTGTAGTTCCAGCTACTTGGAAGGCTTAGTTGGAAGGATCGCCAGAGCCCAGCAGGTCTAGGCTGCGTTGGCCAGGAGCGACCACTGCACTCCAGTCCAACTAAAAAAAAAAAATGTTCAATGTGACTGGTCAAAGAAAATGCAAATCAAAACTATAATGAGATGACATTTCACATCTACTAGGATGATTTTAACCAAACAAGGATGTAGAGAAATAGGAACCCTCGTACATTGCTGGCAGAAATGTAAGGTGGTGCAGATACTTTGAAAAACAGTTTGTCAGCTTCTCAAAATGCTAAGCATAGAATTATTATATGGCTTCAAAATTCCATTCTTTGGTATATGCTAAAGAGAAATAAAGGCATATGCCCACACAGAAAATTTAACATAAATGTTTATCCCAGCATTATTCATAATAGCCAATAAAAGGAAATAGTATTCAGCTATATAAAGGAACAAATTACTGATACATGCCACAACATGGATGAACCTTAAAAAGAGTATGCTAAGTGAAAGAAGCCAGACACAAAAGGTCACATACTGTATTATTTCTTTTATATAGTATATCCAGAACAGGTAAGTCTATACAGACAGAAACCCAATTAGAAGTGCTAGGGGAATGGGGATGAAGGAAAAGAGTGAATATACATAAAAAGTACAAAAAGTTTTACAGGGTATTGAAAGGGTTTTGAAACCAGAGAGAGCTGGTAGTTACATAACACTGTGAATACACTAAATATCACTATATTGTACACTTTAAAATAATTAACTGTAAATTTTGACTCAATTTTTAAAAAGGAAAAAGTATACTTAATAGCATATGTAATAAAGTGTAAGTCATGTAGACTAAAAAGTACTAATTATCATTGAAAGAAAATTGGACAAGGCCTAAAGAAATGAAAAAATGTCACTTGTTCATGGGATGAGAAACTTAATACTGTGAAGATGGCAATACCTCACAAATTCATCTACAAATTCACTACATCCCTATCAAAACCCCAGTGGCTCATTTTTGCAGAAATTGACAAGTTAATTCTAAAATTTATATGGAAATGCAAGGTGCTCAGAAGAGCCAAAATAACCACAAAAAAGAATAGTGCTGGAAGACTCACTTTCCAATGTGGAAATTTAGCACAAAGCTACAGCAACCAAGTCAGTGTGATACTGGATAAAGATAGACATATAAACCAATGAAAGAGATGTGAGAGTCCAGAAATAAACTAGTACCTCTATGATCAACTGACTTTCAACAAGGATGCCAGTGGGAATGAGAAATAATAGTCTTTTGTGACAAGTCTTTTCTTTTTTTTTTTTAGTTGGAATCTCACTCCATCGCCCAGGCTGGAGTTCAGTGGCACACTCACAGCTGAGGCAATTCTTCCACCTCAGCCTTCCAAGTCGCTGGAAATACAGGCACACGCTACCACGCCCATCTCTCTCTCTCTCTCTCTCTCTCTCTCTCTCTCTCTCTCTCTCTTTATATATATATACATATATACTTATTGTAGAGTCAAGGTCTCACCATGTTGCCCATCTCTCTCTCTCTCTCTCTCTCTCTCTCTATATATATATATATATATACTTATTGTAGAGTCAAGGTCTCACCATGTTGCCCAGGCTGGTCATGAACCCGCAGGCTCAGGCAATCCTCTTGCCTCAGACCCTCAAAGTTCTGGGATTACAGGCCTGAGCCACCAAGACCGGCCTGTGACAAATCTTTATGACCTTAGAATAGGTGATGCTTTCTTAGATACTAAAAGCATGTTAATAATGGCAAGATTCTGGACATCTAATTCTTAATGTGCTACACAGAATTATTTATAGACTACATGACACAAAAGACAAGGGTGATGGACCTAAACACTGAGCCTATTCATTAAGTCCAGCAAGAGCAAGCTGGGAGCAGTGGAGAAGTTATTTTACCAGTAGACCATGGGAAAGACAGCATTCCATATCTCCAGGCACACCAATTCAAAGTATATATTCCAAGAGCTGGAAAACATTTCACCTCACCTTAAAGAGCATTATTCTAAGTTTGGCTTCAGCCAATTTTATCGATAAATAGAACAAATGCTTATAAATCTATCTATATGTTCAAAATCAGAAAAAGATATTATATATTTCATTAAACCTTTCTAGAGTAAAGACATTTTCTATTATGATTTTTGTTTTGTTTGACTTGTTTATTGTTTTTAGTTCTTTACATTTTTTTTTTTTTTACCAAATTTAAGAAACCCAACTTTTAAGGGAAAAAGATTACTCTACATTTCTTCCTGTACATTATTTATTGAAATCAAATAAATTTCTCCTTGAACATTTGTGTTAAAAATACTAAGATTATACCACCTGTATGTCTAATTCATTTTCAAATTGAAAAACAGATTTGACAGAGCATGAATTTAAATACTTTTTAATATTTCTGTAATGAGAAAAACATAAATAACTAGAAAGAGTCTTGTATTTAAGTGTTTAAGGCAGTGAGTTGATTTAACAAAGGAGATTTGGAAAGTCTGGAAACTCATTGTTAATTCTCACTTCTTAGATTCTTATATTTGACTCCAACGTTATTTATATTTAATAATCTTAGGATTCAATTAATAACTTAAGTCAAAGATAAATTATATAACTGAAAATGTAAATGCTGTTCCCTCTCAAATTGAATAAAAAAAATTAGCAATTTTTTTTAGTGTTTACCTAATACATCTTTATGAACACAGTCCACCTTCATTATGAGGAAGGACATTCAGATTTCAGATCATTGATGATCAACAGAATCTTGCACAGTATTTTAACCATATACCTAGAATTAAAATGTGGTTTTCACAAACAAAATCAAGATATGGACTGCCATTCACACAGAGATGACTTTAAAGAAAACTCAGACAGTCCACTTACCTTGGGGTGCTATCAGGGTTCTTCCATTCTCCTGACACCAACCAATTGTCTGGACATAAGGACTACTAACATCACACCTACAAAAACAGGATTCCAATTTAAAACCTACATTACCCAACGCCAGAGAAAAAAATCCAAACATAATGGCCATTCTGGATACCAAGAGATATCAAAGAAAGATCAGGTGCCGTGGCTCATGCCTGTAATCCCAGCACTTTGGAAAGCCGAGGCAGGAGGATTGCTTGAGCCCAGGAGTTCAAGACCAGCCTAGGCAAAATAGCAAGACCTTGTCTCTACAAAAAAATTAAATAATTAGTCAGGTGCAGTGATGTGTGCCTACAGGGGAGGCTGAGGCAGGAGAAAAGCCTGAGCACAGGAGGTCAAGGCTGAGGTGAACCATGATCATGCCATTGTACTCTAGCCCAGGTGACAGAGTGAGACACTGATTCAAAACAGAAGGGAAAAGAAAAAGAGAGAGAGAGAGAGATGTCACAGACAATAGTATTTCATAGCTGAACAGAATTAGAAGTAATTTTTTGTACTGTATTTGTAAGCTGTGTGACCAAACTACTCTTTTATATAAGGTTCCTGAAATGTAAAGTACACAATAAAGGAAGGGTTGACAAGGACCTGAACTGAGTGATACCCCCAAAGAGTGAACGTTTCAAAAACCCTCTTCTACCACTTCTTGATAGTAGAAAGGGAAAATACTAATAGGACCAGCCAAATTTTAACAGGACAGTCCTACCAGACTTCAGATGACTACAGTTTTCCTCCCTTTTCCTTTAAAAAAACAAACAAACAAACAAACATACAAAAAAACAGAATTTTCTACCTGAGATACATACAACAATAATTGCTCTCTGCTTTGCTTCTTAGTTCAAAGGAGAAGACAGGGCCCCATCATGCACGTGAAGACAGCATGCCTCAGGCAGGGACTTGTTGATAATCAGGACATGTGTGAAGAAATGCTATAAAAATTATTTTTGCCATCACTTCTTCCATATTTCAGGACAGAAAACCTTTTCAACTCATGCAATGTTAGTTTAATGACTTTGTAGCACACACTTTCTCTGCTCCCCACAGGCTTTCAAAGAATTCACTTCCATTCCTCCCAGAATCTATCCTTTTAAAAATATGACAGGCTAAGTTTAACATTTCTCAGACCAAAAAAAAGTACTGTAAGTTCGTAACTTCTTCTTCACAGAAATGCTTCCCTTTAAAACTATACAGAATACAATGAAGTGTCCTGAACTGGTCATATTATTTCAGATGAGGCCTTGTTAAGCAACCTATCATACAATGGAGAAAAAAGTTTCTTCGGCTCTTTAATTCAACAATTCATGTAGAACAGCAACAACAGCGACAATAATAGAATGAAAATAAATTCTTAACACCAAACATAAGAACACACAAAAATAAAATACATTGGTGTCTCACCAGTAATCATAACTGTCATCCCAGTTGTCAAAGTGCACTAGTAAGCGATCTTCAACAATATCTGCTATGGTTGCCACACACACCAAGGAAGGGTTCTTCCTGTCGATGGCCTCCAGCTTCATTCCAACCTGAAATTCTTTAGGTATTGGCCCATTCTAACACAGTACCAGAAGGGGTAAAGGCACAAAAAGAGAGAGGACACCAAATTGGTCAGAACGACTGTCAAAACTTCTATGATGTTTAGCATCAGCAAAGTCAACAGGGGTCAACAGTTACCCTCTAGAAGGAAGCCAGCGAGTGCCAGGAAAGGAAAAATATCCAGCAACTGTTCAGTAGTTGATTTTCATAAAGAAGACCCAGGAGACTAGCTTCCTTTTTTTGCTTTTCTTTTTTATTGTGCTGGTAAGTTTTCTTTCCCTGTCATCTTCACTTTTTCCCCCTTTGAGTCTTAAAATAATTTGTATTAATTTTAAAATATGATATGCACTGAATAAAGTAGTATCAAATAATTTTATCTGCTTCCCATTAGTTTTCAAATAGTTTCCAAATACCACTATATAAAACAGTGCTAAAGAGGTGCTCTGTAGCACCAAATTATCATTTAATTTGATTACTGGGTTGAGAAAGGGAGATTTCTCAATATTTAAGGAACACATGCACAAGTCCATGAACAAAATTATAGTTAAAAATGCAAATGCTTTTTTTTACTATCTGTACTTTTTTAGTATAAAAATATAAATGATGATTTACAATAACAACAATTTCAAAACCTACTCTTCATATAGCTATAATTAGTCAGTCTTGGCTGGGATTTAGGGAGTACACACACAATATCTGGGGATTAAAAGAGAGTTTTTCTCTACTTCTCTTTTATCTATACTGAACCATAATTTTTATTTTCCTTTAGCATATTCAGTTTTTAAAGCAATTTCACATTAAAAAAATTTTTTTTATTTTAGATTCAGGGGTACATGTGTGTATTTGTTATATTGTTGCAGTGGTGGGGATTGGGTCTCAGGTGGCCCACTCCCCAGATAGTGAATATAGGTAGCCCCACAGGTAGTTTCCGAACTCTAACCTCCCTTTTTCTTTCCCCCTTATTAGTGTCCCCAGTGTCTATTATTTCCATCCTTGCAATTTCACATTTTAATAGCTCCCTTTTCTTGATACAAATCTATAAAACACAGATGATTGTATAACATTGAGTTCAAGATCACAAAAGTGAAGTCTTGATAAATTCAGCCTTCACAGTGACACTGCTCACAGGTGGCAGAGCTGATGCCTGACACCAGCATCTGTACTGCGCCTGCCCTCCCACCAAGTATGCCAGTGCAACTGTCACACCCAAAGAATGCCTAAGAGGAACCTGGGTCACAACTTATCCTCATCCTCTATGGAAGGCTCATTAGGTTGCTGGGGACACAGGTGGCATAAGGTGTGTGCTCGATCCAAATCCTCAGAACATCCCTTCACTCTCATTTTCATCATGCTTAAATATATCTAGGCTGGGTATATCCAAAGTCTACCTGGAGTATCTCATGATTTCAGAACACCAAAGCTAAGCTTAAAAGACTAACTCACTGGAAGCAAAAGAAAACAGCACTTTTAAAGAACATTTTTAATTTCAGTAAGCCTTAAATATAAAGTTTTCAACTTTTACCATCTAATTAATGTATTTAATAGTAGTTTTGAAGGAAAAGAAAATAGGAAATTGTAGCAAATTAAGTGAGAAAGTCATAGAAAGTTAAGAGTTTCCATGATTAAAGGATTAAAATACAGCAGAACATATAGTGAATTTTAAGAAATTTAAGTTTAGGGGAAAATCTTATTTATACTGAGGAAGAAAATACTTACAGAACTCTGTTTCTGAATAATTTCTTGGGAGCATTTTGCAATTTGCAGGCTTTCAAGTAATCCATCCAAACAAACTTATCTTTTCTATAACCTAAAAAAGATACAGATTACTCAAAATACCTGCAAGATAGACCCACATGCATGTTAAATGTATTATTAGTCTTCTGCCATACATTCAATGTCCTTTGCAGACCACCTAAGATTGAAATTAAAATCTCCAAATTGTTTCAATGTGTTTAATATATTAAGTTCAAAACTATTGATAGAGACTTTGCATTATGCATGTGATTCCCTACAAATGTTAATATTTTCTGATATGGAATCAGATCCCTGGTGGCTTGATGGGAGTCTTGTCTCACCTCAAGGCTTTTCAGAATGACCAGGCTAAGACAAGAGTTTCTCCATGTGTCCCCACTCCTGAGAAAGTCATGACATGGAGACGATGCGAGGTCCTCATGGTGCAGCAATCTAGGATGTCAGGCACGTGGGAGAAACTACAGAAACCCTTTCCCAATCCGAAGACCATTAGGCAGCTCCAGCTTTCTGGTCCATATGTTTACAAGCTTCTCATTAATATCTGCCTTATCTTTACCTTCCCATTCATATGCTCTCACACAGGACTACTCCACATGACATGGGCTCAATAAATGTGTTCTGACTGAGCATCACATTTAGAACAGAAGTCAAGTTCCCTGCACAGGCTTCAAAGGCCTCAGCTACACCTCTCGCTTCATCCCCCAACTTCTCCCAAGCTTCTCTGCTCTTCTTCTTGAGACTCCTTATCCTCACCAAGCACACTCCTACTCCAACGCCCTGCTTTTGCCTCTGGTTAGCACTTTTCCCCAGACAGCTATGCTTCTGTCTCTGTCTCTTTCTTTCTCTCTCTCTCTCCATCCAAGTCTCCATGGGATATCATGTCCTCAAAGAGGCCTTTCGTCATTCATTACACTCTATTTTGTTTTACTTGCTGTTAGTCCCCCTTCGCCCCAGTTTCTTCACATAGTAAGGGCTCCATAAATACCTACTGAATTAAGGAAGCTATTGCCTGTCACCAGGTTCTCTGAAATCCAGCAATCTCAAGAAACTCTACCAACAGCCATGGAAGATCCCAAGGGATACCCGGATATGATTACTAAGAATAAAATAACTGTATACTGACTCCAGAAGTTGCCATAGTCATCAAATAGTCTAACACCCAAGCAGGAGACTGTGTATAGAAGATTGTCCACTAGTGTCTCCCTTGATCACATACTCACTCATTTGCACACAGCAAATAAAAAAGGTTCCAGTCACAACCACCTGGCGTAGGTTCATCTAGCACATTTTTTAAAAGGTGAGATTTTTTCATTTCCATTTAAAACAATGAATTGTGAAAAAAATTTTGTCGTAGTTCCATGTTTTCCATGACTCCTTAGTTTGAAACAAATTATTTACAATGAATCAAGCTTCTTCACCATGTGGCATCATTGATGGAAGTAATTCATTTCAACCATAATTTAAACATCAGTTTTTTTTCCTTTAAGGTTTAATAAACTTTATGTAAAATAAAATTCTCTGAATATTTTATTTCTGCTTTAGGCAACTTACCAGAATATTTGACCTAAACAGTCAATGATGCTTTTCTTTGAAATATATTTACTTCTAAGTATAATATTATTATAGTCTTACTACTCTTTATGGATCAAACTTTCACTTTGGAAAACAATTCACACCAGGCTCTCATATTAGTATTTCATGAAATGTTGTTAAAATAAAACTGAAATACAAATGATTCTCTTTCCTGTTGGTAAATGTATCCTGGTTTACCCCTAGGGATGTGCAATTCATGTTTGGTCTTTTCACACCATCCTAATGGATGAATGTCAGGTGAACCAGCATTGGTCCAAAAATCATAGCAACTTAAATAGCCATCAAAATGAAGTCTTAGACGGTAACCACACACCTGCAAAAATGGAAAGGTTGCAATCATTAAGTATCATATATTTGAAGTAAACACAAAATTCACGAAATATTCCTATATTTTGTCAGTAACATCAACATATAAAAGCCAGTCCTTCTACCCAGATGTTCTCATTAGAGAACAAATTTATAGATGACAACTGATTAAGACAAAATAGGGATAAAATAGACACTGTCTTATAGGCATGTAGAGCCTTCTACAAAAAATTATCCCTTTACCCAACCCAGGAATCTAAGGTCAACTTATATAATCATTATCTGACGAGCTTATGTATTAATTCAATACCTGTCAAATATTCCTTTTGTAAACCTATCTCCTGCTGTCTGGCTTGGATTCATATTCCAAGACAGTATAAGCTAAAGTACAATGCAAAACTAAAATGGTTATGGCCTTATTCAACTCTAACACATGCATCCAGAATACACAATAAAGGGAATAATAAAAGTCTGAGAAATACATCCTGTAGACAAGCAGTACAAGTTTAATAGCCATAATCAATCAAAAGGAAATGAATGTGATTTCTATGTTCAGCACTATTAGAAACACAGAGATCTTTTATTGATTTAATAATGTTTAGTAAATATCATATTTTGTAAATATTACATTTTACTTTCATCAATGGCTCTCCACTCTATAAAATTTTCATAAAGTGCAAATATTTATATAAATGTATAATTCATATAATTCATACACATTTCTCATTAGTTCAGCTAAAATGTGAATAATTATGTCTCTGCTGACAGGTAAAAACAACATTGTGGATTCACAGACTGTTATAAACCTCAGGTGAAAACTATTCACCAATTAAATCAGGAGTAAAGGCTAGTTGATGAAAGGCTTATTAGAAAATTCATTTTCAGAGAAGGAAAAAAATTCATTAAGAAACACAGTTTCACCCATCACTGACTTAAATAAATCAATAATGCACTGGCACCTGTTTATGATTAAAAAGTGCTCAAATTTGTTATTCTCTAGAAAATTATCTTTCTGTCACTATGCAGGTAGCCCAAGACAATAAGATCATCTCTTTCCTCAGCTACAAAAAGCACACAGAATACAGATGGATGCCGGGGATCAACGCCTTCTAATCTCATTCCAATCTGAAAACCATTCTCGTGCTCTGGGAAGGACTGATCCTATGACATTTCATGATATAACATTAGCCATTGCGATTTCTTTCTTCACTAGTTTATTTTAAAACATATGGTGTCACTTATATATGACATCTGAAACAACCTAACTCATAAAAGTAGAGAATAGAATGGTGGTTACCAGAGGCTGGGTGGGGGGAATGAGGAGATGTTGGTCAAAGGATACAAAGCTGCAGTTAGACAGAAGAAGTAAGTATTTAAGGTAATGGATATGTGAATTAGCTTGATTCAATCACTGCACACTATACACATATATCACAGCGTCACTTGAACCCCATAATTATTTATGATTGGTGCCTGAACGAAGCATTCTTGTATACCTAACCCATAACTGTACCCCACAATACCATAATAAAAAAAAAAGATGAAACAAAATAAGACTTTTTTAAAAGAATTTACTGTATACTTTGAAAGCTTAGTAATACAGATGAAGACAGAAGTCTGCTCTTATATATAATTGGCCCTCAAACATGGTTTCATTATTTTAATATGCATTGAAATAGTTCATCCGTGAAGCTTTAGTCCTTTGAATGTCCTATTTACTCAATTTTGCCCATTTTTCCTTTCTGTACTCCGGACAATGCCTTGTTGATTATGTAGATTACCTATTCTCAGTCTGTGACTTGTCTCTTCATCTTGTTGACAATGACTTTGTTATGGATAACCTTTTCGTCTTAATACAGTGAAAGGCACTAACACACTATCTATACTCTGCACATCACCACCTATGAAATCCTTCTTAACTTTGAAGCTACACGGATGTTCTCCTGGTATTTTTTAAAAGTTGTTGAAAATTTTTTCTTCATATTTAAGTCTATAATATAACTGGAAAATTTTTGTGGTGTGAGGTATGGACATATTTTTCATATGTAAAACTAATTATTCAATAACTTTTTAATATTTCATACTTAAATTGTACTGCAAAGTTATTAGCTCTGTCACATCTGATTTCTACATTTTTTTTTTTTTTTGAGTTGGAGTCTCACTCTGTCGCCCAGACTGGAGTGCACTGGCCGCTCCCGGCCACCGCAGCCTCGACCTGCTGGGCTCCGGCGATCCTTCCACCTCAGCCTTCCAAGTAGCTGGAACTACAGGCGCGCGCTACCACGCCCGGCTAGTTTTTGATTTATTGTAGAGATGAGGTCTCGCCAAGTTGCCCAGGCGGGTCTCGAACCCGCGGGCTGAGGCAATCCACTCTCCTCAGCGTCCCAAAGCGCGGGACTACAGGCTGAGCCATCGAGCCCGGCTTACAGAAGAAATTTTAAGGAATGTACACATCCACACAATTATTGGAAATGAAAAATTCATTTAGTAAGATCAAATGACAGAAAATCAATATACAAAACTCAACTGTATTTCTACGTACCAGCAATGAATAATTGAAAAGATGAAATATAAAACAATACCTTTTAAAATATCATCATAAAACATTAAATATTTATGAAAAAATATAACAAATATGTAAGACCTCTATATGAAAAACCAAAAAATATTAATGAAAAAAATAAAAATCTACATAAATGATGTTTCCTGTTTCATGACCAAGAACAAGAAATCACAATAATCATAATAACCTGTCAACTGTCCCAAAGTTGATTTATAAATTCAATGCCATTCCAGCAAAAATCTCAGCAGGATTTTGGAAGAAACTGATAGATGAGTCTAAAACTTAAATGGAAATGTAAAGAACCTATAGTCATCAAAACAATCTTTAATAAAAAAAAAAGCAAAGTCAAAGGATTTATAGGACCTGATTTTGAAATTTACAAAAATGCTACAGTAATCAAGAAAATGTGGTGCTGGTATAAGGATAAATAAATAGATCAATGAAATAAGATAAAGAATTCTGTGTGTATATACTAGGGAGGCCCAAAAAAACCTGGAATTGATTTATAAAAAATTGTGTGTTTATTCTTACACATTTAAACTTTGGTCACCTTCAAAGGACTCTCCATTTGATGCAATACGCCTATCAAAATGCCTTTTCCACTGCTCAAAACAGTTTTTGATCTCGTCAATTTTGATGCCTTTAGTGCTTCTACTGTTTTTGGTTTGTTTCATCTCTTCCACATCAGCAAAAACGTTTCCTTTGCAGGACTGTTTTCATCCGAGGAAACCAAAAAAAAAAAAGTTAATTGAGGCAAGACTAGGTGAATAAGGAGGGTAGGACATGGGAGTCATGCCATTTTGGGTCCCAAACTGCTGAACACTCAGTACAGTGTGGGCAGGTGTGCTCATAAATCATCCTTCATGAAATAGGCAAATGAGTTAAAAGAATCTCAAAAAAAAAAAAAAATTAACTGAAGCTGAACACAGCCTCTCACAACACTAGCTAGTAAACGGGTGCTAACAGGTTCCTAGAACACTTACCTGTACTACAAGGGGCCCACCTTCCAAAAAATAATTTTGGCAGGGAGGGAGTACCCCCTCGTATATAGTCAATTAATTTTAAACAAAAGCACCAAGGTAATTCAATAGAGAAAATATGATATTTTCAATAAATGATGCTAAAACAACTGAAAATCTGCAATGAATAAATAAGCTGAACAATACATAGTAAAGATAACCCAAAATGATTCACAGCCCTAAATATAAAAAACAAAAAATGTAATGCTACTTAGAGGAAAACACCTTTATGACCTTAGGGTGACAAAGATCTTTCCACACAGAAAATCCATTAAGTAAGGTTAGGCCAAAAAAAAAACAAACCTGACATATTAGACTCATTAAAATTAAAACTCTTGCTTTTCAAAATACATCATTAAGAAAATGCAAAGGCAAGCCATAGATTCCCAAAGTGGCTATAAAAAGCAAACAATAGCTTTTCTGTAAGAATCAGTTTTAAAAATAAGGAAATAAAATTATGGGGAAAGAAGAAAAAGTATTCAAAATACACATATCTGACAAAGACTTTGTATCCAAAATATGTTTTAAAATCCTGTAAGTCAATAAAAAAGACCTAACACAAAAACGGCAAAAAGAAAAAAAATAGGATCTTCACAAAAGAAGATACAGACTGAGTGTGGTGGCTCAAACCTGTAATCTTAGCACTATGGGAGGCTGAGACAAGAGGATTACTTGAGCCCAGGAGTTTGAGACCACCCTGGGCAACATAGTAAGACCATGTTTCTACAAAAACTAAAATAATTAGCCAGGTGGTACACACCTGTAGTCCCAGCTACTCAGGAGGCAGAGGGAGAGGATGATTTGAGCCAACAAAGTCAGGATTGCAGTGAGCTGTGATCAAGTCAGTGCACTCCAACTTGGGCAATGGAGGAAGTAAGGGTGTCTTGAAAAAAGAAAAAGAAAAAAGATACAAATAGTGAATTCGACATCATTAGTTATCTGGGAAATGCAAATTAAAACAACAAAAACTGATTATGAATCGGCCACTAAGGAAGACGCAATAAATTCCAATGGGTCAACATCAAATAAAATGTGTTATGATCATGATATGGAATAAAATAGTAAATTTTTATCAAAGGGAGAAGAAAAAACAAAACAAAAAAGTCTGGAAAATAAATTAAATATCATTAAATAATCATTTTAGGTGAAATTTTTAGAGAAATTGTCACTTGAAATGTTTTAAAGGAAACAGACTGAAAAAAGTTAAGTTGGTCAACACAAGAATCTGCAGAGAGCAAGTAACAAATTCAAACACACAAAAGCAAAATAAGAAAGGTGATAGCCCAGATCAATGTGAAAAGCATTTATAAAGAAAGGAGGAAAAGGATAAAGAAAAGCAGGAGAAAGGGGAAAAAGGGAAGGAGGAGGGAGAAGGAAGCTGAACAAAACCAAAAGCTGGTTCTTTGAAAAGATTCCTAAATTAGACCATTTCAAGCAAATCCGAGCAAGATAAAAAGAAGTAACAGATTAACACACACATGCAAAAAAAGAAAAAAAGAAAAACAAACCACAGAAATAACTACAAAATTTTAAATGAGAAAAGAACAAATACTTGTTAAACATTCTTAAATATATTAATTGTCAAAATTGTTTGGACTAAAGTAGAAATCTTGAATAAAACAATAAACATAAAAACAGAAATGGAAATACTGATTATTTTAAAATCTCTTCCAAAAAAGAAGAATAATCAGGCCCAGATCATTTTGCCAGTAAGTTCTACTTTCAAGGAACAGTTCATTCCTATCTTACATAAGTTGTTCAAGTTTACAGGAAAAGATGGTAAGCTGTCCAACAAACGAGGGGGACCCTACAAAAAAGGAATTTATTTATTAAAAATTGTGTATTTATTCTTACATGCTTGAGCTTCTGTCACTTTCAAAGTACTCCCTATTTGATGCCATACACTTATCAAGATCTTTTTTTCACTGCTCAAACATTTTTTGAACTCATCAATTTTGATGCCTTTTAGTGCTGCTGCCATTTTTTGTTTCCCCTCCACCACATCAGCAAAAACATTTCCCTTTGAGGATTTTTCTCATCCAGGAAAACAAAAAAAGTCACTCAGGGTGACTGAGTCACTGAAGGGGCGGGGGGCTGGGGAATGGTAGTCATGCCATTTTTGGTCAAAAATTGCAAAACACTCAGCACGATGTGATGAGGTGTGCTTGTAAATCACCCATCATGAAATGGGCAAATGCGTTGAAAGAATCTCCATAACGCAGCCTCTCACAACAACGCTAGTGAGTTAACTGGTACACTAATGCCAATGGGTTCCCTAAGACACTTACCTAGTGGGGAAAGCCTGTATCACAAAGGACCCAACCTCCATTTGGGGGGGGGGGGGTCCCTCCTCGTATGTGATAAGCACATTGGTACCTTAACTCCAAAACCTAATAAGGACAATGCAAGAAAATTTCACTTATCAACACAGTTGCAACTATCCTAACATTAGTCAATCATATACAGTAGAGTATTAAAATAAGAAGTGGGGAGGAGATTATCACAAAGACAATGAAGACATCATAATCAGTTAAAATTTATCCTGATATCCACACATATTCTGTGTCTGGAAAATAAATATCCTAATAATTCAAGGATAGTTTGACATCAGAAAATATATTACGGTAATTCACCACATTAATAGATTAAATGAAAAAATTCACATGGTGATCTCAATAAATATAGAAATAACATCTGAAAATTTTAATAATGATTCATGTTAAAAATTGTTAGTCTACTAAGAATGAGGGTAACATCCTTAACAAAATAAATGTTATATGCCAAAATCTTCAGCAAGCACTACAATTAACTGAAAAACTTTAGGTGCATAAAATAACCTGCTATCGCTACCTCAGGCCAACACCATGAGACAACAAAAAGAAATCAGAGGGATAATAATAGAAGGAGAGGAGAAAAAAACTGATCAGCAGAAAATGTGACTATCAACATTTTTTTTTAAAAAAACAACCAATAGATAAGAATTCATGGACTCAATACATAGATTAAAAAATAGAAAAAATACCAAATTTGAACAAAGTGGTTGAATTCAAAGTCAACGTATATAAATATCTACAACATTGCTCCAGAAAAACAATAAGCAAGTAAAAAATACAAATAAATAAAATTAAAATGAAATAAGTATCTTGACATTTAATAATGCACAAGACCTCTATGAAGAAACTTTAAAACTATGTTAAGATCAGATATAATGGATACAATGAATTCACCAAGAAATGTTCCATACGTGGGAGGAAGTTACTGTCACCCTGATTTCTTTGCCCCATACTACTACTCGTTTTCAGTTCTCCTCAGGTAGGCAACTGTAATCATTCTAAAAGCAAGACAGAAAATAGTGTTTCATTTGGGGGGAAATTGTCTAAAATTAATATAAATTACTTATGTTATGATTGAAAAATCACATACGTAAGCCTGACATTTTTTTCAGGACTGTGTTTATAGATGTATAGATCCTCTGCAATGTAAATGAGCAATAATAAGGAAGCGATGATCTTAGTCAATATTCTCATGCCACACAGAGTAATTGTTCTATAAACACACCACATGCTCTTAGCCCAGGCAGCCCTGTACTATGACTGCTCCTTGAACCTACCAGTTTCTGAACTTCTGTCTCTGAGAACTTTAGCACAAGTTTTCTCTCATACAGAGAAGCCCTTTCAACGCCTCTTTTTAGCGCCTCCTTCCTCACTGGCTACTCAAACATCACCTTCTCCTTGAAACTCTGTACATTCTTCCCAGGTGCCCAAGCCCTGAGAGCCGTCTCATTT
Organism: Tarsius wallacei; assembly: GCA_963574415.1. Classification (NCBI taxonomy): domain Eukaryota; kingdom Metazoa; phylum Chordata; class Mammalia; order Primates; family Tarsiidae; genus Tarsius; species Tarsius wallacei. The sequence goes on from CAUYQG010022641.1 coordinate 16,480, forward strand.
ATAGCTCAGCTTCCATTTTCCTTGAATTAGACATATCCATTTCTCCACTAGGCAGGACTGGCATTATGGGCATGTGACTTGTGCAGTCACACAGAACACTACTCTTAGAAGATCCTGTATTGGGTTTAATGCCCTGCTGTCACCATCTTAAAATCTTTAATAACTTGATCTTTGAACTTGTGTTTTGTAAATGAAGTTTGATGGGATGGAACAGTAGAACAGAGGAGTATACACAAATGTGTGTCCACCATTCCTTCTTATCTCATTTGAATATAGCTTTCTCGATGCCCTAGGAAGGCAGAATTCTAGTCAACCCCCCAAATGGGTGGGAGTTTAGCAAGATTCAAAGCAAGCACGAGGTGAATGTATTACATTTATAACTAAGTAGTGAAGAAGCAGGACACCAACAACTCTGAGCAGATGTGCTTTCCATATGAACCAGAACTTGATACACATGCAGAAAGAAGGCAAACTTAGTCTAAACAGCAGACAACCATTATGCTAAAAGGATATATTTTAAAGGGAAAGATGAGGCAGCCCATAATTCATTTTCCTTTTCGTCCTTCCCTATTTGTCAGTAGTCCAAAGGGTAGAGAGTATTGGGTAGTATGTGCACAGATCATGAAGTGAAATAAAAACAACTCAGTTCTGTGTAGCATTTTCACTGTTCTTTTAAGAACAAAATTTTATATAATTTCAGTGATTCTATACACAAGGTAAATACCGTTATATTTACATTTAAACCAGCACTGCACAAGATAAAGATGAATGCTAATAATTTAAATTTGTATTCTTTTCTTAGAATAATAAATAACAAATAAAAAAACACCATAAACCTAGAGATGGCAAAAATAAGAAAAAAGCTTTATACTTTTTATCTTTAGGGCACTTTTTTCCTGTTTGTTTTTTTTTTTTTTCCAACAAGGGATCTCACGTTTTCAGTTTGCACGGAACCTTGCAAATTAGGTAGACAGCTCTGCCACTAAGACATCAGGCCCTGAAGCATAGAGATGCTGCTTCATTCTTGGTTATGTGATTTTAGCACGTGGGCTACTCTTTATGTTCATTCAGTATTCAATAAACACTTGTTAAATACAGAATGTGGTATATATAATAAAGAACAAAAGATCTCAAGGTCCCAAGTTAGGAGACAATAATCCTGCATTCTACTGTATGCTAGACAGAGGACACCCACATTTAGGAGCTACATTTGAAAGGGGATGTAGAGAAGAACTGGGTTCAAATTATTTCGACAGCTTATAAGCTATATAACCAAATGGAAGTTAATTGATTTCTGTAAGTCTCAGTTTTTCTTCTGCAAAATAGGGATGATAGAGTATTTAAAAAGACAACGGAACCAAAAAAGAGGCCAAATAGGCAAAACAATTCTAAGTAAGAAGAACAAACGTGGAGGTATCACACTGCTTGACTTCAAATTATACTACAAGGCTATAAGTAACTAGAAACAGGAGTAGACAAAAAAAAAAAAAAATCAATGGAACAGAATAGAGAACACAGATATAAAGCCACATACCTATATCCACTGATCTTTGACAAAGCCAACAAAAATAAACGATGGGGAAAGGACAGCTTTTCAATAAATGGTGCTGGGAAAACTGGCTAGTCATACGCACAAGAATGAAAATGGACTCCTATCTCTCACTATATATAAAAATTAAGTCAAGATAGATTAAAGACATAAATGCAAGACATGAAACTATAAAAATCCTAGGAAATACTTCTGGACCATCAGCCTAGGAAAATAATTTATGATGAAGACCTCAAAAACAATTGCAACAAAAAAATATAGGAGACAGGATCATGGTGGCCAGAGAGGCAGCTAAAGTGTTTTTCCTACAGAGTAAACCATGATACAGACAGTTTTCTCAGGACCCAGAGCTGACTAGGATCAGCAGCGTGCCCCATGACTCATCAAAGAAGTGATAATAACCACATGGAGCAAAGAAAAGAAAAATCACTTGACCTGTATTGGAACTGGCCTAACTGTCACCTGGATCACAGCACAGACCCTGGGCTGGCTCCAGACACAGTGGGAAAGCCTCAGTACAACAGCATTACTCCAGTCCCAGTGGCTGAAGACTCCCAATCCCCACTGGGATAGCCAAGAGTACACCAGTGGGGAGCTTGAGCTCCTTTCTCCTGCCCCACAAAAGCTCAAAACAGACAAATAATTTGGGTAAGCCTCACAGCTCCACCCTCTGTCTAGGATGGTTGGGGATTTCATTGAAGCAGCACACACCAAGGAGAAAGCCCACAGCTACCATTGCAGCTGGCTCTCTCCTGCAAGGGACACCTTCTGGCTAGAGGTCAACAGCACAGCAAAACACCTCAGCTTTGGGGAAGGTCTGATACCAGACCCCAGCGAACACCACTATCCATGCAACCACAGTCACTCAGGGTGCCTAGAGCCCATGCATGTATTTAGTCCAAGATCACCACAGCTGGCAATTGAGAAACTTTCCACACCAAACCTATATATAACAAAGGAAACCCTACAGTGTCTATGTAAGCCTCTTGTCAGACTCAAATAAGAAGAAATAGACTACCCAAATGAGAAAGAACTAGAAAAATAAGTCTGCCGATATGAAAATACAGAGTTCTTCAACACCCTCAGAAGACCACACTAACTTTTAAGCAATTAACACTAACCCAAATGGTAGCTATGAAATTCCAGAGATGTGCTTCAAAAAGTTTATTATAAAATTGTTCAGAGAGATTCAGGAGAAAGTTGAAAGACAACACAAAGAAATTTTAAAAACTATTCTGAGCCTGGCACGGTGGCTCACACCTATAATCCCAACACTTTGGGAGGTGGAAGGATTGTCTGAGCCCAGAGGTTTTAGATCAGCCCAGACAACTTGGCAAGACCTCATCTCTACAATAAATCAAAAAATGAGCCAAGCATTGTGATGCATGCCTGTAGTTCCAGCTACTTGGAAGGCTGAAGTGGAAGGATCTCCTGAGCCCAAGCAGGTTGAGGTTGCAGTGGCTGTGAGCGTGCCGCTGCATACCACTCTCGGTGACAGAGTGAGTCTCCAATTCAAAAATCAAAAGACAACCAAACAACTATTTGGAACATGAATGAAAAATTCTCCAAAGAGATAGAGACCTGAAACAGCAACAACAACAACAAAGCTGAAATTCTGGAAATTAGTCATTTAAGGTAGTACAAAATTCAGTGGAAAGTTTCAACAGTAGGTTAGAACAAATAAAAGAAAGGATCTCAGGAGTTGAAGACAAGCCTTTTGAGTTAATCCACTCAGACAACAATAAAGAAAAAAGAATTTAAAAAATGGAACAAAGTTTCCAAAAAATGTGGGATTATGTAAAACATCTAAACCTCAGAACCCAAGGTATTCCTGAGGAAGAAGATAAAACAACAGGTTTGGAAACCTATCTGAGATAATAATGGAGGAAAACTTATCTGGCCTTGCCAAAGATTTAAACATTCAGATACAAGAAGCCAGAAGAAACCCCAGAAGATTAATTGCAAAAAAGGTCATTGCCAAGGCATACAAATAAAGTTACACAAAGTTAATGAGAAGAAAAGAATTTTAAGAGCAGCGAGACAAAATCATTAAATAACTTACAAAGATAAACCTACTAGACTAACAGCAGATTTATCAAAAGAAATCCCATGGTCCAGAAGGGATTAGGATCCCATCTTCAATCTCCTCAAACAGAGTAACAGTAAGCCAAGGATCTTGTACCCTGCAAAACGAAGTTTCACAAATGAAAGAGTAATATAGACTTTCTCAGACAAACAAACACTGAGGGAATTTGTCATCACTAGCTTGGCTCTACAAGAAATATTCAAGCCGGGCTCGGTGGCTCAGCCTGTAATCCTGCGCCTTGGGAGGCTGAGATGAGTGGACTGCCTGAGCCCGCGGGCTCGAGACCCGCCCGGGCAACTTGGCGAGACCTCATCTCTACAATAAATCAAAAAATTAGCCGGGTGTGGTAGCGCGCGCCTGTAGTTCCAGCTACTCAGAAGGCTGAGGGAGAAGGATCGCCGGAGCCCAGCAGGTTGAGGCTGCGGTGGCTGGGAGCGGCCACTGCATTCCAATCTGGGTGACAGAGTGAGACTCCAACTCAAAAAAAAAAAAAAAGAAAGAAATATTCAAAGGAGTTCTGAATACTGGAAAACAACAGTCAAAATACACCAGTATAAAAACATTAGAAAGCACAAAGCTCATAAATTTTGTGGAACACCAACAAAAGAGAGAAAATAAAGCAACCAGATATCAACCAGCATAATGAATGGATTAGTATCTTATATATCATTATTAACTCTGAATGTAAATGGTTTCAATGCTCCACTAAAAAGATACAGACTGGCAGAATGGATTTTTTTTAAAAACACACAATCTAAATATTTGCTGCCTTCAAAAGACCCACTCACCACACAATGACTGCTACAGACTCAAGGTAAAGGGGTGGGGGAAGATATTCCACTCAAACAAAAACCAAAAACAAGCAGGAGTAGCCATTCTCATATCAGATAAGACAGACTTTAAATTAACAACAGTAAAAAAAAGACAAAGACGGTTATTATATAATGTTATAAGGATCAATCTAATGAGAAGT